>CM071872.1:37207304-37232465 GCA_036759665.1 Gynandropsis gynandra | reverse complement strand
ACAAGAAAACTACAATTTGAGAAAGCCACATAATCACAAGAAGTACCTTAAAGTAAATCAAGTCTTGGGTTCATTTGTTTGTTTGAGTGATTGTGAGATAATTACGTATGAAGTTTGTACACTAGAGTGTGAGGTGATGTAGATTTTGTGTGAGTTCACTATATTTGGGTTAAAATTATGTGTAACTAAACGTGTATTGAACTAAAGAGAAAAGATTGTGAGATTTACAGTTGTGTGGAACTCAAAATTTTACTCTATGAGATGATGTAGATTTTGAGTGAGTTCACTGTACATGGGTTAAAAGTATGTAACTAAATGTGTACAAGTGAATAAACTAGTTTGTTTTGCATGGTGGTGGAAGACAATCGTCGTATATTTTTTATATTCAATTGAGATCCATACAAAATTTCAAATGATATCAAAACTGATGGCGAAGAAGGAGATATCACTTCATGTGCGATCTAAGTGAAAGGTAAGGACTAACACTAAGAACTTGTGTCAATTCTAAAAAACCAGTCTTGTTAAATTCTATAAATTATACTTATTGGAAAGTTAAGATGAAAACCATGATTAGAGGAATACATGAAGATGTTTGGATGATAGTGAATCCCCATGCAACCAGATGAGAAATGAAATATGATTCGCAAACCATAATCACCATGGACGGCAAAAAAACACCTTTCCACTTACAATAACAAAGCAATATTTGCTATTTTCACATAAGAAGATATGAGTAAATTCAAACAGACCCAATCATGTGACTCAATAAAAGAGTCATGAGACAAATTTCAAACTCAACATGAAGGAAAATAGAACATGAGAAGAACTAGTCTAGATATTTTAGCATCACAATTTAAGAATATGATGATGAATGAAGATGAGAAGATCACTAAATTTAGTGCATAACTTAATGCACTAGTTAATGAGATACACAATTTTGGGAAAGGTAAAAACAAAAAGCTAGTGAGAAAACTTATTCAATGTTTGTAGAAGAAGTTTGAACCAAAAAAGTTGAAATGAAAATAAAAGAATTTAGTGAGAAAACTTCACAAGAAATGAGTTTAGAATGTGACAATGGATCTAAAAATAAAAGAATCTCACTTCAAAAGACAGATGAAGCAAGTCAATTTAATTCCTTTAAAAAAAGCATGACATACATAAATAAGTCGGAAAATCTAGTTTTCTGAAACCCGAGGAACCAAACCCAAAGAAAAACCTAAGAAATCCGGAACGAAACCCGAAATGGAATCCTTATTTGTGGTGATCTTTTGAGTGATGAAGCAATGTGGTTAGTCTGCTTAGTGGACTTGCTTGTATTTTATCGTGTTGGGATTGTGGTAACCTTTCAAGCGATAGAGTGTTGTTAGTCAGGTCAGTGGACTTGCTAACATTGCATTGTGTTGGGGTTGTGGTAACCTTTTGAGCGACGATGTATTGTATTGTATTGATGGCTTGGGTGTTGTAAGACCTTGCAAAAGCTTCAATATGCTAGGGTCCTTTGAACTTTGCGAGCGTATTCGCGATATAAAGTATTGTGGACTCGGTGAGCTATGATCTATTTAGACCTAAGATACTCGATTGGGTTGGGTAGAGTTATCAATGTGTTTTTAGTATGATTATAGATCTTTATTTTATGTAACTCAGTTAAAAAAGAGAATACGTGAATCAAAATATGTACACATATTTGTCACATTAAGTACGTCCTTCGTACTCACCCTATTCATGGACTGACGTGAATAGTATAACACCCCATCCTAAAACTACCTCGGGACTAGGAATGTCCATTATCACCCCAAGAGGTAGTCATAAATATCATTGCTCAAACAAATTTATAAAACAAAATAAATGATTTATTCCGAATAAAAGTGGTCTGAACCATATAGGAAATGAAATACGTAAAAATCATAGTCACAATAAGTAAATAAAATAAAAACGAAATGCAAAACAAAGCTTATCGAAACCTCTTGCACGCATCTCCCATCAGTTCGCTGCGAGTTCTGATGTTACTGCTCAACAGAATTCGTCCTCGAATTCTATGTCTCTGATTCATATGACTATTATTCAATGCATAGAAGAACCATAATAGTCATCTTCAAACAACTCGGGATACTCATGTCTTATCTTCTCCTCTAATTTCCATGTTGCTTCTTACATGCCATGATGTTCCCACACAACCTTTATCATCGGAATCCTCTTACACCTTAACTATTTCACTTGGTGATCCACAATGCGTACTAGATGTTCTGTATATGTCAAGTCTTTCTTTAAAGTTATTGGTGGCTCAACTAGTATTTTATCTGGAACTGATAAACACTTACGTAACAACGACACATGAAACACATCATGTATCCCCTCTAAAGATGAAGGATGCTCCAATCGATAAGTGACTACTCCAATTCGTTCAATCACTTTAAATGATCCCGTGAACCGTAGTGATAGCTTGTTCACTCCGCTCCCACCATATCTCCTATGTTAAACTCAACGTCTTTTCTCTTTAAATCAACATAACTCTTCTGACGATCTTGAGTCGTCTTCATTTTCATCTTAACAATTCTTAACTTTTCCATGGTCTCCTCGTCAATCTCCGCTCCAAAGATAGATGTTTCCCCATTTCAGTCCAGCACAAGGGTGTATGATATGGTCGCCCGTATAATGCTTCATATGGTGGCATCCCAATGCTAGCATGATAGCTAGTATTGTATGCAAACTCAACAAATGGTAAATGATTCTCCCAACTATCATGCCACTCCAACGCACATGCTTGTAATAGATCCTTAAGCATCCTTATAGTCCTCTCAGATTGTTCGTCTATATGTGAATGATACGCGGTGCTCATACGCAATTTGGTTCCAAACTCTTTTTGAAATGCCTGCCACAGACGTGAGATAAATCTCCCATCTTGATCTGACACAATGCTTGACGAAACCCCATGCAACTTCACAATTTTCGCAATATAGATCCTTGCTAGTTGATTCACATCAAAAGTGTTATTTACCAAAATAAAATGAGCCGATTTAGTTAGTCGATCCACGACCATCCAAATGGCATCTTTGTCATTTTCCATCCTTGGAAGACCCGTCACGAAATCTATGGTAATATGGCCCCACTTCCATTCGAGAATTGGTAGAGTTTGCAATTTTTTGCTTGATATTATTGCCTCGTTTTAATTAATTGACACGTAGACATTTTGCTACCCATTGAGCGATGTCCTTCTTCATCCTTGGCCATTTCTAAAGTTGGAAAAATCCCCGATATATCTTCGTTGATCTCGGATGAATAAAAAACTAGAGCTTGTCTTAGAATCTCTTCTCTTATCCCTAGATCCTTCGGTATACAAACTCTACCAATGATCATCATCAGACCGTCTTCCCTGACTTGATGCAACTTGTACCTCGGGTCTTGCTGATTATTACGAATTATAAAGAGTATTAGAACATTATTGTACATAAGGGTATTATTGTCATTTCTCATTCCGTAATTAGGTTTAATTCTTAACCTATTGTACTTATAGCCGTTTAGAGCTATTCAAACTCATTCATTCAACCGCCGCCTAACTCTTCTTTCTCGGCCAAACCCTGCCGCCGCGCCATCACCGGTCCGGCCGCCGCAACCGCCCACTCTCCGACGACTCATCCTCAGGCTCAGCTGCCTCTCCGGTGCCTCACTAGCACGGATCTCCCCATCTGCGCCCCGTCGCTCCAAGAACCCTAGGTCGCGTCCCGCTCAACTGCACCGCCGGCCGTCTACACCCAATTTCGGCCTCCTCCCCTTACCTCCGTTGTCTCACCACCACGGATCTATCATCCCAAGTTCAGCTTCCCACCAAGATCTGCCATTACCTTCAACAAAACAGAATTCCTTGATTCAAGGTCACGTCCCAACCGTTTTCCTTGAATTTAGGCCGCGTCCCAACCGATTCCCTTAACTTGTGCACTGCGTCTTCCTCTCATGGAAAACCTCCCGGAGCAATTGCATCGCACTGAAACCGTCAACATGTTTGATCCGCAGCAACCACAAAAGGTTCTCTTCGCTTGCAACATGTCAAGCGTCACGAAGCTCACCCCGACGAACTACTTTACGTGGAGCGTTCAAATCCGCTCCCTTCTTGAAGGGTACAATCTTGAGTGCTTCATCACCGAAGACTCTATTGTACCGCCGTCCATGATTCAAGTTGATGGGATTCAGCAACAAAATCCCGCCTTCAGCCCTTGGAAAAATCAAGATCGCTTGATTTTCAGCTCCATGCTCGGGACACATCAAACAACTACGAGATCAGATCAAACGATGTGTCAAAGGATCTCAATCAATAGAAGAGTACTTACGGTTTATCACCACCAAAACCGATGAACTCTCTCTTCTCGGGAAACCGATGGATCACGAGGACGTCCTTGAAGCCGTTCTTGATGGACTCCCGGAAGAATACAAGCCTATTGCTGAAGTGATCAATGCCAAAGACACTTCCATCTCAATTGAGGAGCTGCACGAAAAACTTCTCAACCACGAGGCAAAATTGGCCGTTGATCTCCCACCACCCGTCGCTGCCCTACCGGTCACGGCTCATGTTGCTGCTGCCCGTTCTCGCCCCCGTAACCCCAACTCTCAATGGGGTCGCCAAAACAACAACCGCAATTCCTCGGGTGGTTACCGAGGTCGCTGCCAATTGTGTGGAATTCAAGGATACAGCGCCAAATTCTGCTCTCGCTTCCGCTTCACAACCGCGAACAACTCATCCGACCGCATCTCACAACCGTGGACACCTCCTCAACGTCCATGGCCGCCAGCAGCGAATGTTGCTACGTATCCTACGTACGACACCTCCAATTGGCTAATTGACAGTGGTGCCTCGCATCACATCACCTCCGACTTGCAGAACCTATCACTTCACACTCCGTATCACGGCGGCGAAGAGGTTACCATAGCTGATGGCTCCGGACTGCCCATCACTCATACGGGTTCCTTTTCGTTATCTTTACCAACTCGTTCCTTATTGATGGATGATGTGCTTTGTGTTCCCTCCATGCACAAAAATTTGGTTTCGGTTCAGCGTTTATGCAAGTCTAACAATGTTTCCGTTGAATTCTTTCCTCATATGTTTCAGGTGAAGGATCTAAACACGGGGGCGTTGGTTCTTCAAGGCAACACTAAGGATGGAGTGTATGTGTGGCCGTCCTCTACTATGAATACCAAACCCACTGCCGCATTCTCAAATCTCAATCCCACCGTCTCCACTTGGCATTCCCGTCTAGGACATCCGTCACTACCCATCCTCAAACATGCCTTGTCCAAGGTTCACATTCCGTTAGTTAGAGAGTCTTTTGTTTCTCCATGCAATTCATGTCTTAGTAATAAGAGTCATAAACTTCCGTTTAATGACTCATCCATTGTGTCTTCACGACCTCTTGAGTTTATTTTCTCCGATTTATGGAGATCTCCTATTGTTTCAACGGATGGTTTCAAATACTATGTTCTTTTCGTTGATCATTACACGCGTTATTCTTGGCTTTATCCACTCAAACTAAAGTCGCAAGTTCGAGCAACCTTTATTGCCTTCAAATCCCTTGTCGAAAACAAGTTTAGTGCGAAAATAGTCAACCTTTACACCGACAACGGTGGAGAATACATAGCTCTCCGTTCCTTTCTCTCGGACAATGGCATATCTCACTACACCACCCCACCTCACACTCCCAAGCATAATGGGATATCCGAACGTCGACATCGTCACATTGTCGAAACTGGATTATCCCTTCTTGTGCACGCCTCCCTACCCCTACCATATTGGTCTTACGCCCTTACGGTTGCGGTTTACTTAATCAACCGCATGCCCACCCCAACTACTTTCATATGCCTCGCCCTACGAACCTCTCTTCCAATCCCCACCGAACCTTCACAAACTTAAAATCTTTGGTTGTTTGTGCTATCCTTGGCTGCGTCCTTATGCCTCCCACAAACTTGATCCTAGATCCACCCCTTGTGTCTTCCTTGGCTACTCCAACACACAAAGCGCGTATCTTTGTCTTGATATATCCAAACTTCGTGTGTTTGTCTCGCGGCATGTAGTCTTCCATGAGTCAGTGTTCCCCTTTGCCAACCTCTCGAAATATGTCACACATCCTACCTTACCAGTCTCCTCTCCGATGTCCCATGCTCCCTCATTCCTACCCGTCGAGCCCCTCAGTGTTGCACATACTCCGTCTCCATCACCGCAGCCCCCACAATTAGATCCTTCCCTGATCATTGTTAAGAGCAACACGGACACGAGTGATGCTGCGGACTCTCCTTCTCCCATGTTGTCTACGGATGTGATCCCCCCTCCGGCCTTGCCCTCGGACACAGCCCGTCTTACTACTGCGGATCCGGGACCTAGAAATGTGCATCCGATGGTAACTCGCAGCAAGTTCAATCTTATTTGATCTAATCCTCCATCTGCACATGTTTGTACAGGTCCTCATGACGACATTGAACCGGCTACAGTAACACAAGCATTGCGTCACACCCATTGGAGACAAGCTATGAGTGACGAATTCAATGCTCTTCTACGCAACGGGACGTGGGATCTGGTCTCTCCTAATATAGCGAGCAATGTGGTTGGTTGCAAATGGGTTTTCCGCATCAAACGAAAACCCGATGGTTCAATTGACCGCTACAAAGCTCGCTTGGTTGCCAAGGGTTTTCATCAACGTCCAGGTGTGGACTTTCACGAGACTTTCAGTCCGGTTGTCAAACCCGCAACCATTCGCACCGTTCTCAGTCTTGCGGTCTCCAACGGATGGTCCATCAATCAACTCGATGTCAACAACGCCTTTCTACAAGGCACACTCACCGAAGATGTGTACATGGAACAACCACCCGGTTTTGTTGACAAGGATCATCCTCTTCACGTGTGCAAACTTCGAAAAACACTCTATGGTCTCAAACAAGCTCCTCGTGCGTGGTACTCGGAATTACGGACGTACTTGCTACACCTTGGCTTCAAGAACTCACTTGCGGATGCCTCTCTCTTTGTGCTCCACACGACAACACATAAACTTTATGTCCTCGTTTATGTGGATGACATGATCATCACGGGCTCATCTCCCTCTCACATTCAGCACTTCATTAAGTCGTTGGCGTCTCGGTTTTCCATCAAAGACCTCGGTGATCTACAATTCTTTCTTGGAATTGAAGCTTCGAGGACATCACGGGGTCTCCACTTGTCACAGCGGAAGTACATTACGGATCTCCTCGTTCGCACCAACATGAATGACGCGAAGCCTGTCTCCACACCCTTGCCATCCACCTCTCGGCTCACCATCACCTCGGGCTCGCCTTTGTCCGATCCCACCGAGTATCGTCAAGTCATTGGCAGCCTACAATACCTTGCTCTCACGCGCCCGGATGTTAGCTACGCCGTCAACAAGTTGTCTCAATTCATGCACCAACCGACGGATGAGCATTGGCAATGTGCCAAACGTGTGCTTCGCTATCTTGCTGGATCTCGTGCCCAAGGTATCTTTCTTGCAGCTCACAATACTTTGTCTCTTCATGCCTTTAGTGATGCGGATTGGGCTGGAGACAAATCTGACTTCAAGTCCACGGGGGCGTATATTGTTTATCTTGGCAAACATCCCATCTCATGGTCGTCCAAGAAACAAAATGGTCACGCTCGCTCATCCACCGAGGCCGAATATCGATCCGTAGCAAATGCTTCGGCTGAACTTTGTTGGATTGGTAATCTTCTCAATGAACTTGGAGTCACACTCCCGTTGGCGCCTACCATTTATTGTGACAACATTGGAGCTACTTACCTAAGTGCCAATCCGGTTTTCCATTCGCGCATGAAGCATCTCGCACTTGACTACTTCTTCGTTCGTGGTCAAATAGAAGCTGGTACACTTCGAGTTTCTCATGTGCACTCCAAGGACCAGCTTGTCGATCTCCTCACCAAACCACTTCCGCGGTTGCACTTTCAAGATTTGTGTTCCAAGATTGGAATCACATCGGGTGATTCATCTTGCGGGGGCGTATAAAGAGTATTAGAACATTATTGTACATAAGGGTATTATTGTCATTTCTCATTCCGTAATTAGGTTTAATTCTTAACCTATTGTACTTATAGCCGTTTAGGGCTATTCAAACTCATTCATTCAGAAATACAATTTTAGATTTGAATCTCCATTCACACGAATCTCATGCAATCTTTCATCGGAGAATTGTGATGTATGAATTCTACTATATAGACCAACCTTATTTACTACTTGCAACACGACACTCTCGGACTCAGTCTGCATTGTCTCTAGTCTCAAAGCACTTATCTGACTAATCAAATCACTAAATTCTTGTATAGTCAAAACCTCAACTCTCTTGTGGCTCAACACATCTGCAACAAAATCTTTTTTGCCCGGATGGTACGCGATGTCCATCTCGTAGTCTGTGATAAACTCCATCCACCTTCTTTGACTCAAATTCAACTCTGACTGCCTTGATGATAAGCAATCACGTTTTCTCCCTGCATAAGTTAATCCCGTCTTTGATAAATCAGTGTAAACTATGTATGGAATCCCTAGTTGTGGTAAAGCTAACACTAGAGATTGTGTTAGATTCTCTTTTAGCTTTTTGAATGACTTATCACAATCTTCATTCCAACCAAAATGTACATCTTTTCCCGTAAGTCTTCTCATAGGCTTCACTAGGCTAGTAAAAAGTTCATAACGAAACATCGATAGTACCCTGCTAACCCTAGAAAGCTCCTTATCTCTAATGCATTTTTCAGTTGTTTCCAATTTACAATCGTTGACACCTTCTCAAGATCGATAAAACCTCTTCCTTTGATAGGAAATGTCCCAAAATCTCATGTCTCTTCCAAAAACTACACTTTTTCAACTTTGCAAACAATCTTTGTTCTCTGAGCCGCTCTAACACTAAGCGTAGATGTTCCTCGTGTTCCTCTAGGCTCTTGGAGTGGACTAAAATGCCATCGATAAATACAATAACAAAACGATCCAAGTAGTCCCGAAACGTATTGTTCATTAGCTACATGAACGCAACAGGGGCATTAGTCAAACCAAATGACATAACCGCAAATTCATAATGCCCATATCGAGTTCGAAATGCGATCTTCCTAATGCTCTCATCTTTCTTCTTGCCAAACATGACTGGTGCACCCCATGATGATGTACTCGATCGTACAAAACCTTTATTAAGCAACTCATCTAATTGTTTCCTCAACTCTGTCATTTCCAATGTTGTCATTCGATATAAAGACGTTGATATCGGAGCAGTACCCGATTCTAACTCAATCTCAAATGGATTTTTTCACATTAGTGGTAAGCCTTGCAGTTCTCTGAAAATATCTACAAAATCTCGCGCTACAGGGATCTCCTCGATTTGCACAGATTGACCTACTTCTACCGAGGTGGTGGCGTGATACAGATCACACCCTTTATCTAGCAGTCTTTCCATACGTAACGTTGTGATGATGTAAATCCCTTACTCAATCAGATTCCTTGATACTTAAGCTCCTTGTCGATTTTCTGATAACATACTTGACCTCGACGACAATCCATCACAGCTCGATATTTTGACAACCAATCTATTTCAAGGATCACATTGTAGCATTCCATCAAAATAATGATAAACTCTGCACCTAGCTCTTCTCCTTTTATCACCATGGACACCTCTTTGAGAACCCCTTGGAATTCTAAAATCTGACATCCAGAGTATGCACTCAGACAATACGCGTTGGATTCTCAAGTCGAACAACTAATTTATTAGCCATCGATGGACTCACAAAACTAAGTGTCGCACCTATATAAAATAACATATGAGTAGATAGGCTTTTCATAATTACTCATTCGACGATAGGTTGAGCATTTCCTTCTTGGTTATCACATTCATCCTTTTAACCTTCCATGGTATATACTTGTGGTTGCACAACCCTACCTTTCGATGCTTGCTCTTTAGAATATTGCACCATTTTCAAACTAAAAAGAGACCATATTCTGATTATTACTCAGGACCCATAGTTTGAGATATCTTAAAAACATTTCAGCCATTTGCTTCATCTTCTTCTTGGATCTGCTTCCCAAACTTCTTCAACGCAAGCGAATACACTGTCTTCTTTCTCATTGACGTCCTTTCCGCAACAGTTTTCACTGCCTATGACATATTATATGATGGATTCACAATCACGGATCATAGGCAAAACTCGGGAAATTAGCAATTTCAAAGAACTAACAGTAAAAGAAATGCGGGGTTTACACATATACGTATCAGAAAAGCTTTATATAGACAGGTAAACTACGTATTTGCAGCTAAGTTTCCAAAGAGAGTGAACTACTTACTGTGGAAAGACTCTGTCCATCAGAGATCAGCCTTCTTAAATCTTCTTCGACTTGCGACTCTGTTGGCATTTCCACCTTCGTTTCTTCCTTTCCTTCGATCAAAAGCGTTATTTCTCCTTTGGGTTGGTGAATCGCAAATGCTTTTTTGGCTTCCTCGAGTGTACCCCTCCAGAACTAGTCAAAGGATCTCATCAGTGTTGCCTCATACAAACATTGCAGGAAATTATAATGGGTGTTGTGTTTACCTCTTCATGCAGTTTTGTAATTTCCCGCGCTATTACACATCGCCTGCAACACAAAAATAAAATTTTCAGATGCCTGTCTTCGAAACCGTTCCTAACATGAAGATAACAAGATATCGTGATACAATTTTCGTAGAGTAATTAATTTGCCTCTAACGAATTTCGCTCAGTATAGAGATCAAGCAGCATACGTTAAGAAGTAGAAAATTATTAACCTTGATTCACCAAAGTACAATGAAGTGTCTTCAAGAAACTGTGACAGCTTGTGCGGGGGAACATAAAAGATCTGTGTTCTACTCTCATTCGCCGAAACCAGCAGCTTTTCTTTCCTAGATCCAGCATGCTTAGGAAGAAATCCAACTGTAAAAAATAATTTCTTAATAGATCTACACGTACATATACAAGCCAAAAAATGCAACAGTTTAATTGAAATCGCTACGCAAAGAAGGATATTCAGCGGAAAGTTACCAAATGTGAATTCGTCTGTATTCAGAGCTGAGGCAGAAAGAGCAGCCACCACAGCACAAGGCCCAGGAATGGGAATCACATCTATATTCTCTTGCACGCATGCTTTTGCCTATGGAATGGTATATATAATTACTAAAAGAAAAGCTCAAAAAGGCCCAGGAATAGGAATCACATCTATGTTCTCTTGCATATATATTACTCCACATATTTGGATGCTTAAACCTAAGACCAACCGGATGTTTATTCTCAGGGAACAAACAAGTGATTTCTTAGCTACATTAGGTGATTACGAACGAAAGCCATATCCAATTCAAAATCCTCAATCAGAATAAAATAATGAGCAAACAAGCAAATGGGTATTGAAATCTTATGACCAGCAATGTAAAAGGAAAAAGGATAAAGGCTAATAAAGCAGCAACCTCGCTGATTTAACCTAAAACCAAGTTTCACACTCACAAGTTCAGTACCAGGATCACTAATTCCTGGTGTCCCTGCATCACTGATAAGAGCCACAATCTCCCCTTGCTTCAATCTCTTCAACACCGTTTGTTCTCTCTGAGCCTCATTGAATTTGTGATAACTGAGCTGAAAACCTAAATCTCGTAATTCGAATCACCGTGTGATAAAGAAGTCAAGCAAACCCCACTAAGAACTTACAAGTGGCACTTTGATGTTATAGTACTGAAGCAATTTTCCCGAGTGCCTTGTATCCTCTGAAAGTATCACATCAGCTGATCCCAATACACGAAGTGCACTACCATTGTCCAAAATGAAGGAACACAGTCATTAAACTAACAACAGCAAACGATTTTACCAATCCCCAAACGGACGAGATTGACACATTTGAAGTTCGGTCACATTCACATTCCAACGTAACAGATTGAGATTGACAGTCACTATGTAGAATATAAAGATTGAAGAAGGCACATTTATAATGCCATTTACATGAGAACAGAGATTCATCAGTATCAACCACGAAACAAAGCTAATCATGGAACCGCCAAAATTTCATCATTTTCAAATTGAAAATGGAATAATTTGAAGTTCAGGGAAGTACCGTAGAGTGATGTCTTCGAGATTCCCGATGGGAGTACCAACTAGGTAAAGGCCAGGTTTCAGAGAACTCTGAAAGCTAAAGAACGAGGATTATAATCCCATAGCTAATCAAATCGAACAATCAAACATGGAAACAGAGACTTACACGTTTTGAATAATCTCCGGAGACGGTTTCGGCGAACTCCGCCGGTTTCGGAAGCCTCGAGACAGTCGAAGAAAGGAAGAGACGAGATGGAGGAAAACACCATGGAAGAGGAATGGAGTTGCGAAGATAAGAAGTCATGGAAGCTGAAGGAAGACGGAGAATCAGCATTCCCGCCACTGGGCTATAGGCTCCTCTTGGAAGCCTTCGATTTTACTTCCCCTCTCGCTTTTTCTGCAGAAGAGGGTTCCACTAAACGGTGACGTTTCCGTAAAGCTGTTTTCCATTAAAAGTTGCCTAATCAGCAACAAAAAAATCTAAAATGTCACTAAATTACATGGATTTGAAGTATTTTACGTTTAACCTCGTAAAACTAATTGTTAAATAGAAAAAATTTAGAGAAAATATATATACTTTTATATTTGTTATAAAAATACATACAGTATGATATTTTTTCGAAATGAAAAATATTTTAAAATTAAAAAAGAGCGAGAGGCGATTTCAGAGTTGAGAGCAATTTCGAGTGATTTTTATCCATTTCGAGCGATTTCCAATGATTTTTGGCGATTTCCAACGATTTCGAACGATTTTCGAGAGTCTCATGGGTCACATGGATCGCAAGGATCGCATTGATAACAAGAATCATATGGGTTACATGGGTCGTTTGGATCGCATGGATCGCATGGATCGTTTGGATCGCATGGATCGTTGTGTCACATGGGTCGTTTGGATCGCATGGATCGCACGTGATTGTTCGGATCGTATTGGTCGTTTTGATAATGAGTTAATATAATTTTAATGGATAGGGAAATGAAAGCATTTGCAAAGTATGGAAAAACAGACAGAATTTACAAAGTTTGGAGATGTATAGAATGAGACACACATAATACTTGAAAATCTTTGTCCCATAAATTTATTTAATGAGCACAAAAAATAATTCAAAAGATACATTTTTTAAATATTTTATTTTAATATAATCTGAATCCTACTACTTTCAATTCTCTGAATTCGAAAACAGTGGAATAATAGATTGAATTGAAAACTTTGGGAAAAAATAGATTGAATTCTAATGGTGAATTAATAGAATTATTTTGAGGAAATATAAAGAATTTACAAAGTTTAACAAGGAATAAAATGAGACGTATACTTGAGAGAGTAAGATTAAAACATAATACTTGAACGAAAAATAAGCATTGTCCCGTAAATTTATTTAACGTGCACAAAAATTAATTCAAAAGATACACAAAATTTTATATATTTTATTCTAATACAACATTTTTTTGTTTGGACGACACATGATGTATTATCTTCATATAATATTGTTGGATCGCTGTTAGCCGATAATCTACATGTTTCTTATATATGTCGGGTTATAGCCCTGAGCCACACACACATTCTCTAGTTGCTTCATGGAGTGCAATGATTTTTGCGTGATTTGAAGATGTTGCAAGTAATGTTTGCTTCTGAGAGCGCCATGATACCGTCGTACCTCCAATTGTGAAAACATACCCATTTTGTGATTTGGTTTTATGAGTATCTGATAAATAGCATGCATCTACAAAACCGATCATCCCATGTTTGGAATCTCAGATTAAATAATCCTAGATCAATTGTCATTTGTAATCGAAAGATATGTTTAATCCCTGTCCAACGACGACTTGTAGGGGAAGAACTATATTGTGACAAGAAATTAGTAGCAAATGCTTTATCAGGACGAGTGCAACTTGCTAGATACAAGAAAGCCCCTATTGCACTCATATATGGTACTTCTAGTCCAAGTATATCTTCATTTTCTTCACAATGACGAAATAGATCCTTTTCAACATTTAAAGATCTATATCCATTGAAGTGTTTGATGGATTTGCTTTATTCATGTTAAAACGTTTTAATACTCTCATTGTACAATTCGATTGATGTACGGGTATACCATTCTTTAGATGACATATCCGTAAACCAAGATAAAACTTTGTTTGTCCAAAGTCTTTCATTTCAAATTCATCTTTCAGATAATTTTGAGCATTTTCAATCTCCTTTGAGTTCCCAATTATATTCAGATCATCAATATAAACAACTATAATCACAAATCCACTTGTTGTTTTCTAAATAAATACACAAGGACAAATAGGGTTATTCAGAAATCACCTTTTTAATAGTAGACGATTGTACCATATACGTCTAGATTGTTTCAACCCATATAAAGATCGTTGTAGTTTGATTGCACACATTTCTTTAGGCTGTAAGTTTGATGTTTTCTGGCATTATTAATCCTTGAAGAATTTTCATGTATATATCATTATCCAAAGATCCATATAGATATGCCGCAACCACATCCATAAGGTACACATCTAAATTTTTGGATGTTGTTAAACTCATCAAAGTATCTAAATGTGATTGCATCCATAACATAGGAAAATGTTTCTTCATAATCAATTCCAGATCTCTGAGAAAATCCTTGTATGACAAGACGTGCCTTATATCTCGTGACCTCATTATTTTCATTTTCCTTTCATACAAAACCTATTTGCATCCAACTGGTTTAACACCATTTAGAGTTTGAACAATGGATCCAAATACTTTTCTTTTATTTAATGACTCTAATTCTATTTGCATAGCTTCTTTCCATTTTATTCAATCATGTCTCTTTTGACATTCTAACGCTAACATTGGTTCTAGATCTTCACTATCATTGTCAATTTCTTTAGATATAGAGAAAGAAAATATTGCATCATTGTCATTTTTTCATCTCTCCTTATAATTTTTTCATCATAGATATAGTTAATGGAAATCTCATCGTTCTCTGTATGCTCATGATTATTTTCTTGATGTTCATTCTAAAGATCATATTCCTCGTTTGTTTCTTTTTTGATGTTCTCTATGATCTGAGAATCAACATCATTATCAAACTTCTTTCTCTTTCGAGGATTTTTATCTTTAGAACCAAGTGGTCATCCACGCTTCAAGCGTGTTGTAGACTCATTTGAAATTATTTCACTCGTATGCTCTTTTGGTATTTCTATATGAACATGTGCATTTGCAGTCGGTACATATGATTTGTAACCCGAGCTGTATCATTGAACCCATCGATTTGCAATATTTTACAAATGTATTATCTTTTGTACTTCCATATTACATTGTTTTGTAGAATGATCAAGATATAACAATGATTGTGTTTTCCATGTTAGATCTTGTGAGGCTTGTTTTATTCTCCATCCTAACGATGAGAATTCATTCTCAATAAAATGACAATCAACAAAACGAGTTGTGAATACATCACCCGTTTGTGGTTCAAGATATCTAATGATAGATGGTGAATTATATCCAACATAAATTTCCAATCTGCATCGTGGGCCCATTTTTGTCCGTTGCAGTGGAGCAATATAAACATATACTGCACAACTAAATACTCGTAGATGAGATATATTGGTTCTTGGCTATTTGCTAATTGCAATGGAGAATATTTATGATAAGCACTTAGCCTTATTTGAATTAGTGCTAAAGCATGTAAATGACATGTCCCTAAGCAGAAATTGAGAGTTTCGTTTTCATTAGCAATGATCGAGCAATAAGTTGGAGATATTTAATCAATGACTCTGTCATACCATTTTGTGTATGAAAATATGATATGAGATGTTCAATCTCAATACCAATCGATGTATAGTAGTCATTGAAAGCTTGAGAAATGAACTCACTAGCGTTACCAAGTCTCACCATAGGGTGATCGGAGAATTGAGCTCGTAATTTTGTTATTTGAGCAAAAAACCTCGTAAATGCAACATTGTGGTTTGATAATAGAAAAACGTGTGACCATATCCTTGAAGCATCAATTAATACCATAAAGTATCGAAATGATCCACTTGGTGGATGAATAAGTCCACATATATCCCCATGTAATCGTTCTAAAAACGGTGGTGATTCATGTCCAGCTTTGACCGATCTTATTATCAATTTTCTTTTAGAACAAGCACTACATGTGATCTCATGAGATTGAAATATCTTCTCATGTTTTAATAGATGATCATTGGAATTTTCAATGATTTTTTGTATCATTATTAAACTAGGGTGACCAAATTGATCATGCCAAATCTTAAACATGTCTTTATACTTGGGTTGAATGTGACATGTGATTCCACCATTCTTATTTTTGTGAAATATATAATCCAGAGGATAAAGCATGTAATATTTGCACAATATGTTTCTTTTTAGAAATCATTGTCGTGATATAAAGATATTCACGGTTTTCATCATTCATTGTTTTAACATGATATCGATTTTGGCGAATATCTTTGAAACTCGATAAGTTTTTTTTGGGATTATGGAGAGAATAATGCATCTTGTATAATAAATTTTGTCCATTCAGACATTATAAAATTAGTTTCTCCACATCCTTAAATTATTTTTGCACTTCTAGATATTACATTGACATTGGATTCATGTATTCTCATCTTGGAGAAATAATTCCTATCGTTCAATATTGTGTGCGTTATAGCACAATCCGCTAGAGATATATCTCCATCATTGATATTTGATCGTAACATTTTTATATTACTTTGATCCGATAAATATAGTGATGAATCTAAAATATATGAAAATTATAGTTGCATATAATGTACAAAAATTTCACAAAAAACTATAATAAAAAATAAAACTTAAATTAAACACCAAAAGAAAATTATATTTGAAATTAAAAATAACAAGCTAAAGCTTAAAAATACAAAAAAAATTCATGTCGTATATCATTCATTGTTTTTGTGTTCCACGAAATCTACGATGTCGAGATGCATTCCACCCATATCATGATTATATCATCGAGATCATTAGAGACAAAGTTTGTTTGAACATTTTTGCCTTTATCTTTTTGTGACTGTTGGTATAAATCAACAAAATGTCTCGGTGTACGACACACTTGAGACCAATATCCACTCTTACCGCATCGATAGCATATTGTATCTTTTCTCTTTTTAGTCACATTTTTATTTTCAGTCATTCGATGATCCTTCTTTTTATTATCTCCATGATGGAAATTGTTTGGTGGAATGTTTCGGCCTTTTCCTCTACCGTATTTATGATAAAAACCGCGGCTACGTCCTCGGCCTCAACCACGACCACATATATATATATATATTCACATCCATGACCTTGCCAGTGATTATAATTTGATGAAGTCGTGTTCGTTTCATAGAACGCTGTAGAACAACTGGGACGAGCATGGTGATTTTTCATTAATAGTTCGTTTTGTTGTTCAACAACGAGGAGAAGCTGCAACAACTCGCGATAGATTTTGAAATCCTTTACGCGATATTGTTGTTGTAAAATGACACTATCAGCATGGAATATAGATAATGTCTTCTCCAACTTATCGTAATCACTTATCTTTTCTCCACATAGTTCCATTCTTGAGATTATTTCGAACATCGTAAAATGATATTCATCCACAAATTTGTAATCCTGAAATCTCAAATTCAGCTAGTCATTCTTTGCCTTTGGGAGGATCACATATTTTTGGTGATCAAATCGATCTTTAAGAGATTCTGACAAATTTACGGGATCTTCTTTTGTTGGATATTCATTCTTTAACCCACCGACAATATGATGACGTAAAAATATCATGGCTTTTGCCTTTTATTCCTCTGAGTAATTATTATCTTTATCAATAGTGGCAATAAACTTTTTGCCTTTTAGATGTATTTTCGCATCAAATACCCATGTCATATAATTTTTCCTAGAGGCATCAAGTGTCGCGATTGAGATTCACTATTAATTGACATGATATATATATATATTCATATGTGTGTGCGTATATATATTCATATGTATATATATATTATAAGCACGTGCATATAATCAAATCTTTAATATATATAAAATACAAGGCCAAATGAATAGTAAACTTGACCATGTGTTTCATGGATTTTTTTTAATTGTTGGCATATTCTTGGCCATCGGATGAATTTTTTTTACTAAAAAAAGGTTGTTTTCTCGCCGTGAGATGTATGACCAATTATTTTGAACCCTTGATTATTCTATCTATTTATTTTTTAAGTGAATTTTTTCTAGCCTTGGATTTAGAGTATTTTTAATCCTGACCATCGATTTTAGGATTAATTTTAGGGTTATATCTTTCTCTCTCTCCCCACTTTTCAACGTCTTCTTCTCTACTCTTTCTCTCTCTGGTCTCTGTGTTTTCCATCTCTCTTCCTTACGATCCATTCGGTTTTTTGCGTTTCCGTTTTCGATTTTCTCTTTGTTTGTTCATCGGTCTCTCCGTTTCCTTTATTTTGACTGATTTTCTATTTGGTTTTTGCTCTGGTTGTCTTTATTCGTGCGATTTGCAAGGCGTTCATTTTTCTCTAGGGTTTAGTTCATCGATTGCTCTGTTCTCCTCTATTTCGCTTGTTCTTTGAGTTGTTTGTGGCATGAGAGTCGTGTGGTTGGGGAAACGGCTGGGGAAGGAAGGCGACTGGATGTTGAGGAGAGAGAGAAAGGGAGGGAAGGCAGGCAAGAGAAAAGAGAAAGAAAGGAGAGAGGAAATAAAAAATTAGGGTTTTTATTTTTAATTAATATAATTTAAAAATATTTAATTTAAAAAATTATTAAAAAGTTATATTTAAAAAATACACGATCAAATATTAAAATTTAAAAAATTTAATTTAAAATTAAATAAATTAAAAATTTATTTTGGAGAAACGGCTGGGGAAGGAAGGCGACTGGATGTTGAGGAGAGAGAGAAAGGGGTGGAGGGAAGGCAAGAGAAAAGAGAAAGAAAGGAGAGAGGAAATAAAAAATTAGGGTTTTTATTTTTAATTAATATAATTTAAAAATATTTAATTTAAAAAATTATTAAAAAGTTATATTTAAAAAATACACGATCAAATATTAAAATTTAAAAAATTTAATTTAAAATTAAATAAATTAAAAATTTATTAAAAATAAAAATTAAAAAATCAAATATTAAAATTGAAAAATTCAATATCATTCAAATAATTAAAAAATGATTTTAAAATTCAATATTAATTAAAGAATTATATATATAAACAAAACTTTTAAAAAAATTGATTTTTTTTTTGCGCAAAGCGCATAGGAATCATTTAAGGAATGTGTTTAAATGGATTAAAAGACATGTGAGAAACCATATTCCATGCCAAAACCCACAACAAAGCCCACTCACATGTCTTTTAATCCATTTAAACACATTCCTTAAATGCTCAAACCCACAACAAATTCCATGCCAAAACCCACAACAAAGCCCACTCACATGTCTTTTAATCCTACGTTGACAAAACCAAATGAATGAAGTCATGTATATAAGGAATCATTTAAGGAATGTGTTTAAATGGATTAAAAGACATGTGAGTGGGCTTTGTTGTGGGTTTTGGCATGGAATTTGTTGTGGGTTTGAGCATTAATATTAAAATGCCAAGATAGAGCCTTGGGCTGTGGGGTATTGTAGGAAGAATGAAGAGAGAAGATGAAGAGTCCCACATTGACAAAACCAAATGAATGAAGTCATGTATATAAGGAATCACTTAAGGAATGTGTCTAAATGGGTTAAAAGACATGTGACTAGGCTTTGTTGTGGGCTTGGGCATGGGCTTTGTTGTGCACTTAGGCATTAATATTAAAATGTTAAGATAGGGCCTTGGGCTAAGGGGTATTGTAGGAAGAATGAAGAGAGAATGTGAAGAGTCCCACATTGACAAAACCAAATGAATGCAGTCATGTATATAAGAAATCATTTAATGGAGGCGTTTAAATGGGTTAAAAGACATGTGAGTGCGCTTTGTTGTGGGCTTGGGCATGAGCTTTGTTGTGGGCTTGGGCATTAATCTTAAAATGATCTAAATGGGTTAAAAGACATGTGAGTGGACTTTGTTGTGGGTTTGGGCATGGACTTTGTTGTGGGCTTGGACATTAATATCAAAATGTCAAGATAAGGCCTTGGGCTGTGGGGTATTGTAGGAAGAATAAAGAGAGAAGGTGAAGAGTTTCACATTGACAAAACCAAATGAATGAGATCATGTATATAAGGAATCATTTAAGGAAGGTGTCTAAATGGATTAAAAAATGTCAAGATATGGCCTTAATGGATTAAAAAATGTCAAGATATGGCCTTGGGCGTTGGGGTATTGCAGGAAGAATTAAGAGAGAAGGTGAAGAGTACCACATTGACAAAACCAAATGAATGAAATCATGTATATAAGGAATCATTTAAGGAAAGTGTCTAAATGGGTTAAAAGACATGTGAGTGGGCTTTGTTATGGTCTTAGGCATGGACTTTGTTGTGGGCTTGGGCATTATAATATTAAAATGCCAAGGTAGGGTCTTGGACTGTGGGGCTCTTGGGCTCATTGATTAATTTCGAATCTAATTTATATTTTCGGATTAGTTTTTCGAAATTAACTTAAAAATTGGTTTAACACTGGTTTGAAGCCAATAGTCGCATCCTTTCATTTTGAACGAATTTTGGCTCCTGTCCGAGAGACAAACATTTGTTCGGTCTAAACCGTTTTTTGGCTCCTCCAAGCTCCAGACAAACATTGCATATGTTCGAAAGTCTATAAATAGGCGATCACTCATTCTATCTCTTTATCTGTGTTTCTGAGAAAACTTACAAAGTAGATTCGCCAAGAAGTCTCGAACTTCTTGAGATCGTTGAATCCTCTAGACAGAAGTGAGGATAAATTTCTGTCTAAAGACACTGCTCATTGCAGGCCTCGATCAACTCACGTTCGCTAAACTCGTTTACTGTTTGATTTACTCATTACTAGTTACTCTGTTCTATAGATTCTGTTTTTCTATTTAATTGTATTAGATGAGAATTGATAGGTTATAACAATAAATACTAATACATATATAATAACATTAAATATATATATATATATATGATCCAGTTTGAGATACAGTAGTCATACCTATTACATGTATATATATATAATTAATATAAATAATGTATAAAAACAAATAAAAATATTACCGAGAAGAGAGATTGAGAGAGAGTTTATTGGAAGAGAGAGTGAGAGAGAATTTACTCTTCAATTTTTTTGGTGTATCTTTAATTTTTTTTTATGTATATTTACAAGGACGAGGAATTGCTTAGACAAAGTGAAGTGAAGCCGATATTCCCAATTCCACACCAACCAAAGTCATTGGTTTAGGATAATCATACCAACAAACCGTCTAAAAGATCAGTACACTAAATGCCAGACCGATTCAACCTTCGTCAACTTTTCATAGAGGGTACAAAGTTCAGTGTAAAATCAAAGCAAAACATGGTTCCCAAGGAAGAAGAAAATGATCGAAAATCTGAAAATGTTATTAGATATATTCACGATGGCCATTTTTTATGCAGTCGTTAAATAATCCGTTAAATAATCCGCAGGAGGAACGACAATAAAGAGCGGCCACACACGTTTCAATTAGTTTTTGAAGAGTATATAAAACCGTCTTTGTTTGCAGTTCCGTCTTTGTGGCTACACCTTGTCATCGTGGAACCACCACCTCGTCTCCTTTGGGGACCTCCCGTTTTTGCAGTTCCTCACATAACGGTCATTATCTGCTGGCCGTTGCTGTATCAGAGAAACCAAACCACGTACCGTGTTAGTTCATAACAGTTGAAGTACGACAGAAAGGGTGGTTGGATAAAGGCAGAACCTTTGCGGGTGAACTCGAGAGCATGGACAGAATGCTGATGCAGACTGAACTCACTGTCATGGCTGGCGACCACGAGTCATACAGAATATCTGCCAAACACATAAGCAGCGATATATTTACGAAACGATTAATCATGTAACATTATTAATCTTCCTCAGGTTTCAACATGTAAGGCACAATCCCCCGGTTATCGTATCATAATAGACATCTTCGATTACATCAACACTTGAGAAAACATATTGTCAAATACGGATGTGGGATAACTTATCATACACTCCCTCTCAGCGTCCAGGCTCGGTCCTGGAGCGTGGACATCGCAATCAGGAGCCCAACATCGGTATATTCAAAACGGGACGAAGCAACCTTTGATACCATGTCAAATATGGGTTTGGAACTAACTAATCCCAAAAGCTAGTTCAAGCTATTAGGATTGCCTAGTACCATATATATGAGCCCAAAGTTCATGTCATAGCCGATGTGGAACAACTTATCATAATACATATGTACAAATTTAACATGCGCAAGACTATGCCTTAGTTATGATGGATTGAAGGAATAGACATGATGCTGGCCATGATAAGAGCCAAATATTACAAATTCAATAACATTCTCAAAGCTATAGAGGTTGTTATCACCACCTAAGAGAAACTGATTTCCTACAGAAGCCAGCCTATGATCTACGGACAATGCAAATACACGTGAGCAACTCATTTACCTGTTCAAGGGAGCATTTGCCACTAAGGAAAAGACATATAAATACACTCTTATTCATGTAAAGTAAGCATACTACCTACTCTTTTCCCGGTTAAATCTGGTTAGCAACCGGTTAATAGCACATAAGATGTAACATCAGTGATCAATATTTCCTAATACTCAGCAGCGTCATTCTCTTTTTACCAGTACTGTGTTATGATAAGTTGTCCCACATCGATTAGGACATGAACTATGGACTTATATATATATGGTACTGCCCAACCCATATTTGACATAATGTGACACTCTCGTTTTAAGAGTAGCCTTTGGGATCATAAACACATTACTGCATTACCATTTTGCATCACGACACAAAGCAGCAAAAGAAAAACAAAAACAAAAAATGCATGTTGAAGGCAAGCAGAATAGGGGAAACAGCACATGCGAAAACATTACCTAAACAAATATGCCCATTGCTGTAAATATGAGGATGTAGCGGTGCGGGAGGAACAAAAACTACCTGCTCAAAAAATGAAAAAAAAAAGGCTTTTGCAACAAGAAGAAAGAACGAAAACATTGATACTTCCTCTAAGAAGTAGTAACCCATGAAAGGCAACTACCAAATAATTTGATTCAACTACTTCATTAACCAATTTATGATTCAGAATGAAGAACTTGGTACAAAACCAACACAACTACTATTTTTAGTTCATATATTCTCTAGCGGGGCGGTATTGTTAGGATCACACATCGGCTATGTATGGTCCTTCGTCCTCCAATAAGCTGACTTTTGGTGGTTTGGACCTATAGGCTTTGAGATTGGTTTGAGTCTAGTATGGGATACGTTCTTATCAATTGGTATCAGAGCAGTTCGATCCGACGGGTATGCGGCTCACGGTGGGCAACCCGGAATGGGCCATCAACATGGGACTGGAAGGGGTGACCCGGGAAAGGAGCGACCCGGTGGGCTAGAGTGGACTAAGCGAAGTGGGCCGTCAGCACCGTGTACATCGCTGCTCTAACGGAGCGATATTGTTAGGATCCCACATCGGCTATGTATGAAAATAAGGTCATGGGTTTCTTCCTCCGATAAGATAAACTGGGTTTTGGTGGTTTGGTTTGGGCCTAGTATGGGATAGGTTTGCATACACCGCCTTCCATAATATTAAATTTTCCTACCAAACAAACAGAATAACATACAATTCATTCCCATTTAGCAAATGGTAACAGATAGATTCAGACCAACACAACATCATCAAAACATAATAAATTCAAGGACACTATAAATCCCTTTTGCGTTCCTAATACAAAAAACATTAAAAAAAACCCAAAGAAAAATGGAAAAGAATTGACAAAACCTAAGGACTTGAAATCACTTACCTGAGGCGCTTCCATAGGGTAATGTTCTGGAAAATCAACTTGAAGCTGATAGGTTTCATTAGCATACAACGTTCCCGGTGCCCCCGTAACCTCAATTGTCCATCTAAATTTACCAAACACAAACGAAATGCATATGGACCAAAAACCTCAAATCGATCGAAAATCCCAAAATAGAAATTTATTAATCGAAGATTGAAATGGAATCTTACCTTTGAAGATTATCGGTGACTTTGTGCTTAAACCCCGAGGGAGGATTTACTTGCCACTCCGCTAACTCTTTCTGCAACCTATTGCACGCGATCTTGCTTAACGCCTAAGTATCAACACCATTTCAAAAATTTGAAAAAATCAACATCAAAATCCGACACCGAAGAACACGCGCGAAAGTCGACACAGACAGAGAATCCATAGAATGAGACCTTGCGTGAAGGAGTGGAAGAGCTGGTCATGGCGGAGAGAGACAAAAAGAGAGAGAAGAGGTGCTTCTTTACTCTTCAATTTGTTATACATTAAACAGACTAAATAATCAATTCAATATATTAAAGAAAAAAACATAAAATAAAAAGACACGTGATTCAGTTAAATCGGACGGCTAGAAAGCTATCCTTCGTGTGCTGACATGTCTAATCTTAACAGTCAAAATGTCAGCGGACACTTCGTCTCTGCGGACATTGAAGAGTCAAAATTGGGACATAAGACTATTTTTTAGAATTCATTATGTATTAATATATCTAGGAATTTAACCCGGATGCCGGAATATTTTTCTCTAAAATAATTATTTAATCGAAAAAAAAATTAAAGAAAAAACTCGCATTTTGGGAGAGTAAAAGTCAAACACGCATTGTGGGAGAATAAAAGCCAAGCAAGAACAAGTGATTTCGAATTTGAGAGAGATCGATTCGAAGTTGGCAAGAAGGAAATGACTAGAATCAGCAGCGGTGGAGAAGAAAACACGAGTCAATCTTCAATGGCGTCAATAAGTGTAAGTAGATCGATTTCTAGGGTTTTGGAGGATGTCGAGTCCCAAAATGGTTTATTGATTTGAAATGGGTGTGAGTGTCAATGAGTCGGTTGAGTCTCAGTGAGTCGGTTGAGTCGCAAGAGTCGGTTGTCTCAGTGAGTCGGTTTGGGTCGCGATGGTCGGTTGAGCTTCGATTTCTAGGGTTTGCAGGCTGTCGAGTCCCAGAATGGTTTATTGATTTGAAATGGATGT
>CM071872.1:37168803-37191120 GCA_036759665.1 Gynandropsis gynandra | reverse complement strand
GTTCTACCTCAATTCTCATCTTTATAAACACTTGTATCATTATATTTTCGACACATGAATGAGAAACTTTTTTACAAATAGCTCGTCGTATCAGAGGATTAATCGTTACTAATTAGGTTTGAGTTAGAAACAATATATTTTGTTAAAGGAAATGTCTAAAAAAATATTGATTAAACCTTTTTTTATCCAACTAAAACACGATTTTCTATTCAATGAAAATATTTATAATTTTTCAATAATCGTTCGAACAAAGTATGGTTCTTAATACATTTTTCAAATCAAAGGCAAAATTTTCAAATATGTCCAAATGAGAGCTACCATAATTTAATTTTTTTCTAAATCGTTTTTTGGATATTTGGATATTTTTCGGAAACCAATCTTAAATGATAAAACATTAAATTGACGTATATAATTGAGACACATTGCAAAATAATTAACACTATATTTAGAGTTCTAAAATCAATAAATAAGAGAAGAAAGATTAAGGGAAAAAAAATATGAGATTTAGTACCTTAATGAGGAAGGGATTTGGAGCAGAAAGAGTCACGTACGTGAGATAAGGTCCAACCACCATTCTCCCAAAGAAGAAGAATGTTGCAAAACATATCTGTTTTAATAAATTCACTTATATATATATATATATATAAGGCTGTATAGAAGAGTGTATATTTATTTATATATATATATATATATATATAAATGAAATAATGTAGATATAAATGCAGAACATATTAGCTCACATCAGCGGCAAGATTGAGGTCGGTGTCTCTGAAACCAATCTCTTTGAGAAGTTCTCTAAGATGGAGAAAAGGACTTGAGATTTCTGTTACCCATAATGCAGCCACCATTTCTGATCCACACTTCATTATTTCCCATTCACATTTTCAATAACAATAACATATTATTAATTGGCATGACAATAAATAAATCAAAATAATATGACGATATAACGCGTATATATATATATGACTATAACGTGATATATGAGGTAAATAAATTAACAATTTTCACGTCAATATATGTTATAAAAAAATGTGAACATTACATTGTTCATTCATTAAAGAATTTCCATATGCTTCCATGAAGCGACATAAATGAAAGAGAAATCTTCAACAATGGAAAGGGACATGAACGAAATAGCTAGTCCTACAATAGGAATGGACTTGAAATAAAAAAAAAATTATTCTTCAAGTTTTAACAGACAAAAAGATAATTCTAGAAAATCACCCGTCTGTCTGCAATTCCGGACGAAATATGGACGATCATCAACAATTTCAAATGGTGTATGGACCATTGTCCACAATTCTAAATGGTATATGAATTACTATCTCATACGTCTGAAAATTTCTAGACGAGATCATCCGTAACACGTACGAACTGTACCGTTTGTCCGGAATTATAGACGAACAAAAAGATCATCCGTAAATTTTCGGACTGCTATCTCGTCCGTTCAGAATCTATCCACAATTACATAAGTATTACGAATGATATTTTACGAGCGGATTGCGCATTTTTGGAAATTGAAAATTTTTAATAATGATAAATTTTGTGACTTATATATGATTTTGGAAAATGTAATCAATATCATATATCCGAGTTATGATTTTTATTTTAAATATTGGTACGGGACAATATAACATTCTCCTTGAATTCAAAATCGATCTTGAAATTTGGAGAGAACTTAGCATGAATATGTTTAAAATAGGATAAAATAGAATCTGAATTTATATCAAATATATTTAGATCTAATTCGATAAAAAACTAGCTAAAAAAATTAAAATTATCTAATATTATATACATATATTGTATATGAAAGGGATATGAGTCCACAAGCTGATAAACTAACATTTTCAAATTTTCAAAACAAACTAATTGATATCTATTTTTTGAAATTCAAAAACAATACTTGATAACACAATATTAAAAAATTTATGTAACTTTGATGTACGAAAGAATTCACGTTATATTTTTCTCTACATATACTATTAAATCAAATCAAAGTTTTTCTTATATATATACACACATATACATATATAATGAAGAAAATAATAAATTACCCTTTGGTAGTAAAGTCCAGCTCCGATACCGATAATGCTGACCAAATGATGAATTGCATTATCAACACTAACTTTTTTATCTAATTGGCAACACATGAGATCGTAAATCATGTACGACATTGAATACGCCAACGTCTTCATCTGCTCCTCCAAAAATCCATTTATACCACGAAATCCAAAAAAAAAATAATAATTAAAACTTCATTATATTATTCTAAGTATAAACATAAGACAATTTCTTTTGATAAATTAAAAAAATGTATTTTTTTACGTTTTATCCAAACCCGGAATAATCCTATCTACGTCACTTTAAAATCATGCATAATTAGATAAAATTAATCAATATGAATAAATAAGACGAATTTATATGAAATCATACATTTTTCCGATTATTTTCCTAAAATATTACAAAATATATTACAAAATATTATTGGAATAATGAAATATGAAGTACCTGTGGAGGAGATGAAGTGGAAGCCAAGGGAGAGAAAGGAGAAGTCCAATCTTGAACAGAGAGAGATGCTAAGATCACAGCAATTGTTGCATGAAGTGTTGAGACCAAACGATTGCAGAATTCAAATGAATAATTTGCAAATATTCTTCTGGTGATTATAAAAATCAACCACCATGATATTACACCTCCCACTATAATTCTACCTTTATATTCTTCCATTCTTATTCTTACTTATTTTTTTAATATATAAATATATATATATATATATCGTTGATTATCTTATATGTGTTAAATTTGTCCTATTTTATAGCATATAGAGAGAAGAAGAAGAGAGGAAAAAATATTAAGAAAGAAGAGAGTTATGATTGAGGTTAGGACAGTTGGGGTATTTATTGGGTAGATATTATTGAGGTTGTCCTCTTGGAGTTTCTGTCCACATGCTTCTCCGGTGAATTACGGACAGCCCTTTTTTTTCTAAGTAGGGACTTTTTTTTTATCTTACCTATTCGGGTAATTTTTTAATAATGTCATTGAAGAGCCGAATTTGAAAGAATATTTTGATTTTTTTTATAACGTTTGTGACAAATTAAATATACACACGATACCTACGAAATTGAAATAATGTCTATATTACATCCCACAAATATAGGTATTTCCATAACACCGTTTAAAGCTGGTGCGTGTAGATAACGCCCAGCTTGCATAAAAAAATCATCAAATTCTTTCTTCCTGAGAGCTTTCGTGAAGATGTATATAAGCTATAACTGAGTCGAAACATGTTGAGTAGCAATGGTGCCCTTCATGATCTCGTCACGGATAAAGTCGCAGTCAACTTCGATATGGTTCGTACGCTCGTGGAAAACCGGATTCACAATGATATGAAGAGCTGCTTGACTGTTGCAATGTAGGTGCATAGGACGATCGTGATGAGATCTCATGCCCTTGAGCAATGCCTTAAGCAAGAGAAGCTCACAAGTGGTTGTTGTTTTGTCTTCCAAGAAAAGGGTGATGTGCCAAGCTGAATAAATCATCATGTCAAAGAACGTCGTCGGAGAGGATAACTTGCCTAATCAGAGTCATACCAAACGTAAACTTGGAGATCACAATCAGCCCGTAGAAAATACCTTGATCAGGATTGCGTTTGAGATATCGAATAAACTGAGATAAGACATGAACCGAGTAAGGTAAATCAGGTCGTGTGGCAGCAAGGTATATAAGACGACCCATGAGTCGACGATAAGATGCTGGATCATCATAAAAAATCCTTGTCAGTCAACTGCAAGCGATGATTTTGTTCAATAGAAAATGCAGCTTGCTCCCAGAAGACCGGTTTCGGAAATGATGTCTAAAGCGTATTTATGTTGGCATAGGCAAAAACCATAGGGACTCCTCGCAACTTCAATTGCAAGGAAATATTTGAGTAATCCAAGGTCCTTCATATGAAACATGAGCCGAGATAGTCCTTGAAACTTTGAATTGCAAATGGAGAGTTACCGGTGATAATCAAATCGTCCACGCAGACGAGAACATGGAGTCGTATGCCGGCAAGGAAGAAGGTGAACAATGAGAGGTCTGAGAGTTATTGGCTCTTGAGAGACTATGCTAACTTAGCAAACCAACAACGCGGTGCATGCTTCAAACCATATAGCAATTTTCGAAGACAACATACACGCGTAGAATCATGTGATGGAGAACCAGACGGAGGTTTGATGTAAACCTTGTCATGAAGATCAACATGAAGAAAGGCGTTATGTACGTCCATCTGATGTACCTCCCATTGATGAGCCGCATGATTCTCTTTCCGACTTTGACACGGTGTATAATGTGGTCTCTCAAGACGAGAGTTCCCGTGGTGCAATTAAGAAGAATGAAGACAGACCGGAAGTGGTGGTGTTTGCTGTCAAAACCAAACCTATATCTCGCTTCTAGGTCAAGGACAAGACCAAACTTCATTATTCCCACTGTTGTCGTTTGGGTCACACGGTAGATGGGTGTTTTCAACTTTTTGGATTTCCGAAATGGTGAGGCGATCATTCTCGTTTTCGTAGTGGCCGTGGATGCGAGATTCTTCCTAATCCTGGACTTGTTGGGCGTGGTCGCGGTCCTCGACCACAGGCACACATCAACATTGCCTAGGTTGTTCTTTGTACACCTATGATGCCATCTACTCCTGCAGTCACGAAATCTGACTATTCTGCTATCATAGGGATCTCTGATGAGCAGTGGAAGACTTCTTGTGACACTATTTAATGCCACAAAGACAGAAGGGACAGAAACTCTATCTGGTAAGAAATCTTCTATCTCATGGGTTATTGATAGGGGATGCTCTAATCATATGACAAGAAATTTTGCGATTTTGCAGATGTTTCAGACATGTCTCCGTGTTCTATAATCCTGCTTGACGATCGACAGAGTCTTGTTGTTCAACAAGGGAATGTGTTGGTCGGATCAGATTTGGTACTTTATGATGTGTTTTTGTTAAGGGTTTAAACTACAATCTCATCTCATTTCTCAAATACTTACGCAACGCGATTTCTGATTCAGTTTGCTAACAAGTTCTACGTCATTCAGGACCGACTTACCAAGACTCTGATTGGAGTGGGTGAACATAATTGTGGACTTTACTATCTACGTAGTATGGAGAGTGTGGCTGCAGTTCGAACCAATGAGCAAGCTTCGAGAGACGTTTTGCATCAATGGCTCGGTCATCCATCTCCAAAGACTTTGGATTTGATTTCTACTTTACATTTTTCGGTGGTACTGCAATGTTGAATAATGCGTGTGAGATTTTTCTCTGCGTAAAATATACACAAGATATCTACGAAATAGAAAAAAAGAGATCCTACAAAATATGAAAGAGATCCGACGAAATATACACATGTCGTGAATGCCTATATTCACATCCATGAATGTAGGTATTTCCATAAAAAATAATTTATATAAACTTATGATTTGTTTAGATATTTTATGAATAATTGGGAATATAATATTTTTTTAAATTAGATACCAAAATAAAAAAATTATTATTTTGATATTTTTCCTGGTTCTTTTTGCTATTTCTTATTGACCAAAATTTTAATCCACAACCTTAATTTGTATACAATTTATTTCTGTAGATTTAAAAAAGTTTACAAAAATCAGGAAAAAAATATCATATAGTAAGAGAGAAAAAAATATTTGAAATTTTTTAGCACAAATTTAAAAATCATAAAGTTCGGATATTTGCATACTAGTGACTCAATAAATATTTATTGTTGTGTAAATAGTTCTATATTGTTTCTACACGAACTTATATGACATATAGATCATAATATACTCTAAAATTTCAATTATAATTTATCAAATTTATCATTTACTCTTGTAGAATTTATGTTAAATTGGATTAAACATGTAAAATTGAATTGAACATCTCGATCAATCAGACCAAATCTTCATTTTATTATGAAGGTTGGCTCAAAATCTAACATTTGAATATAGTATGAGTGTTGAAGATTGAAAATCTTATCAAAACTAAACCTTTCATTAGAAAGATAATGTATATATGCAATGTTATAGAAATTTTTAAGAAGCTGAAAGCTTCTGTTTCTCATCCTCTGTAGCATATATAAATAGAGGATATGCTTTTGTTTTTGAGAGAACACAATCTTGACCCATGAACTCGTAAATATTGTGTTCTCTTTTTCATTCATGCTCATTGTGTATATTTCTTCAAATTGCGTGAAACAAAGAACCGTGTGAAATTGAATACAAATTATTCATGTTGATAGTGAGAAATTGAGTTCAAGAAATTACAATAGTTATGACAGCTCGATTCCACAATCAAAAGATGAAAATATAAGTTCCATAAGAATAACAATTTTTAAAATGAAATTAAAAACCCCCCAAAAATGTCCATCACCAACAAATATGATGGCCTATAATTTGGAGGTGGAGAAATACAACTATAAAAGAGATTTCTGCCTTTGGAAGGATGCGATCATTACTAATTTAGATATCTTGAGGTTACACAATGTTCTTAGCGAGATTATCATAATATTCGTAATTTTTTTTGTTTTGAAGTGTTCAATGCCTCATAAAGGAGATAAACGCCAAATTATGGTGAAATGGCTGAGAATTAAATTGGAGTTGAAGACGACCAAAAGGTTGTCTCAATCTAATGGATAAAAGGGAAAATGGGGCTACATTGAAAAAGAGAAGAAAAAAGAAATGTTGGAAGGAAACCGAGAAAGAGAGAAAGGAGAGAAGAGAGTGAAGGGTCGTTGTAATGATTCGGACATCTTCGAAGGATCGCCATTGTCGCTGGAAAACAACACCGTTGTCATCGAAATCTCTGAAAAACAAGGTGAGAACCTTCGTTGTTCTTAACATCTTTTAATGGTGATGAACTCCTTAAAGACATGTTATATTGGTTATTCTTTCAAACTGGTTGTATAAACACCATAAAAGCTCTAGGAAATGATAACTGGAGAATTAGAATGTTAAAACGCCATGATCAATATAGATAGTAAAAGTTATGTGATGAGAGACAAAGTTTATATAGCAAATATCAGAGTGAAATGGGTGTATATTTAAGTTCTAGAAATGTGAAGAAGGAATACTAAGGGAAATGGAGTCGTGCCTTGCCGGGAAACAAATTTTTTGGAGAATTTCGTGACTCTGTATATAATGCTTTGTCGAACACTCAAACCGTTCAACCAAATACAAAACGAGGAAGTCAATGAAACTGTTGGATTTTCGGACGAGCGGAAATACTTGTAAATACCACTTAGCCAAGATTTTTTGTTGCTCTACTGAGCTAGGAGTTGCTTAAGCTTCATGCTCAATCTGACCGTTTTCTTGAGACATTTTGTGGTGTCAAGAAAATTGCTTGAACGAGCACAAGGTTGAACTATGAATCCTAGACTCTTACCTCATGGTATTTTTCAAAGCTTTTTAAAATCAATTGTATCTTATCTAAAAATGCAAAATGGATTGTGTGAGATCACTTGTAGAAATTGCAACCAATCGCTCGGTAATACATAAAATTATTGTGTGAGTATATGAGATGATTGAAGTGAAAATTCAACTAGAAGTTTACAACGAGGAGATTGCGTAAAGACAAAAGTGAGGAAATAGAGATATTGATATATGATAAAGGACCCTGAAGAATCTAGAGGGCGACATAGAAAAAGATCTCGAGGATCTCGAGATAGATCTGATATGTTGGATGATCCAATTTAGAAATCAGATTTTGGCACTATAGTAGGTCAGAAGGATTAAGCGATTGAGGAAAGAATTTTAGAACGCGGCAGTAGCATAAATATTGTGGATAGGATGTATCACAAAATTTTGGAAAGGAAAAATATATATACATTATGTCCAATAGAAGTCTCCAAAAGCTTTTGCATGAGGAGGAGACTAAGAGATCGAGCGTGATCTTTTTCTCGAGCATGGGATCTCATTGAAGTTAATTTGGTTGAGAAGAATCCGAATGGATTTAATCGAAACAAGGGAGGATTTTCGAATCGTTGGTAGAATCATGTCTAGATGGATCGACTAAGAATTCAAATATGATGCCACTAGCGTTGTTGGTACGATTTTCATGCCTGACATGTGTCTGAATATTATTTTTTTATCGGATGTCATAGTCAAATGGGGCACTCGATCGTTTAAAAAAGGAGTGTGATCCTAATCAATGCTTAGTCTAATGAAAAGTTTTATCTCTATGGGTGGCTAGTGGGGTACCAAAAGAATATCGTAGCCTGACCTAAACAGTGAGAAGGACTCTCCATGGCAAATAGTTCATAGGGAAGAGTTAAATCGCAACTCAAATTTAATCAAATTTAAAAGATGGTTTATGTTGAAGCACATGCTATAGGAGGCACGAAAGGATATTTCGATTTTCTATTTTGAAGCGAAAACATGGAGATGCATTCTTGACCAAAAGGATGCTATTTGTGGTAGAAACACAAAATGATTAGTAAGGAATTGGTCATTCCAATACCACTATCACCGTTAATAGTTCCACTGTATTGCACTAAAGCTCGGCTTGGAGAGCAGTTGTCGGAATTCGATAAACCACTCAGCCAAGCTAGTTCGAGCTTCGGCCGAGCAGTTGGTTATTTTGTGTTTCTCTCGTGTAAATATGAGTCCACTTTTATCATTTCGGATAGATCACTAGACCGAGCCCGAAAGCAATCGGGTGGAGCAAATGAACTAGAACAAAGGACATCTCTACATGGATGAGCTCTTGACCGAGTTGCCTTATGCTCGAGTCGAGCAAATCCTCTGAAAAATTTTCTTTGCACTGTAGCTATGGGTGTCAATTCTAGGTTTCAATTCGAGTTCCTCGAATTTTAAAAAATTATACTTGAATTGAACTCCTCATGTTTTTTATATGGGTTCGGTTCGGGTTCGAGTTGTACGGGTTCAGAAAAATTGGACCTAGAATAACCCGAATTATATTTTGATAGTTGGGTTCTTTGGGTTGTTTGAGTTATTTAAGTTATTCAGGTTATTTGAGTTTTGGATTCTTTGTATATTATACTTAATTTAAGTTATTCGATTTCATGTTTATTCAGATAGTTCATTTTTAAATATAATAAGAATAAACATATGAACTATAACATAAAAATATATAAAAAGAACTAGTAAGATTTAATGCTTATATTTTTTTATTTTCTTAGTTGGATTTTTAGTGTAACCCGTATTCCAAACGATTCGGGTTGTTCGGATCGGTCTGGATCGGATTGATCTGGATAACCCGAATTGGACACCAATAACCCTGCGACTAAGTGATCGATCACTTTTCTTGAGCGAATCTTCTAAAACTTTAAAAAATAAACTCCAATATGCTCGACCAAACGACTATGGCGCTCAAGTCGACCATTTCTTTTGGATCTTTTCATAATGCTCGATTTGGTGCAGAACATAGCCTTCCTTTTTCCAAAGTGTACTTGTTAATCATTATGATTTGCAAATTTACAAAATGACCCAAAAAAGAAATAAAAAAAATTAAAATAATTCAGAATATAAAATTATAGAGTAAAATCAATATGATCAATTATTTATTATTTTATATGAAAATAATTCTTCATTATAAAATATTAATATGATTTTTAATATAATATTTATCCTCTCTTTTTCATCTTTATTTCATCCAAATTCTCCAGAATTTTATATTATTATAATTATTTATTTATCCATCTATTTTCTAAACTTTATAAATAGAGATTATCTCGTTTGAATTAACACACTTCTAAGAGAATGTACTTTTAATTATAAAAGCTTTCTATTTTTATTTTATTAATATTGTAACATTATTTGTTTTGTTATAACAAACAAAAAATTTTGATCTATTTAATAAGTTTCCATAAGGCGGTAGAGATCATCGTTTTGTTCTTAACTATTTCGAAAGGACAACCTCAACCCATAATTTTTAAAAATGATCAATTGAAGACTTTCAATTAACCGAATGACAATTGGATAGAACAATAAATGGTGCTCCAAACAACATGCATAATTGATATTCGATAAATCGAATATATAGAATCTAGCAAATTTGTAAACAAGTTCTAAGAAGAACTATCACGACCAAAAGCTCTCAAATTGTAAAATGATTAAAAGTTGATTTTATTTAAAAATGACTTGAGTTTTTATAGAAACTAAAATCTAGAAAATAACAAATAATTCAAATCGAAAATGCTAATAACCACATTGATAAAAATAAATAAAATGCAGATTTGTGCAATTTTATCCATTCAAATTAATGGTGGTATGACATTAACCCGAGCAAAATCTATGTTTGACTTCTAATCAATAATTATTGGACCGAGCGAATTATTCGTTTCATGCGCTCAATTGAGAGTTCCTAGCGAACTTGTTTCGTCATTTTAAGCTTAATGCACTCCTTACGTTGACTCCTTTTTTTTTTATCCTTTTGCAAGAACGTTGAATTTGTTTGAAAAAATAATAGATATTGAACGTTTTCTTAAATTTATCTTTATTCATCTATTTTTATATTAATTTTATATAATTATAATTTATTTATCTTTTTATCTATTTTTAAAATTTATAAACAAAGGTTAGTCTATATGTATTTAACAAATTAATCGACTCTTCAATTAAAAAGAATTATTCCATTTTATAGCGAATAAACTCTTCAATAAAACAAATTTATCCCATTTCATATTTTATTATTCTTTTGTGAAGTTTATTATTTTATGTAACGTTTTCAAAGGGATATATTTTCTTTAATAAAACAAGTAAAAATAGACTTAATCTGTTGAATATGTTACACCCCTTCTTTATGTTCAAAGGGAATTGATAAAACATTGGGTCAAATATTAATTATAGATAGATACAAGGACATATGTAGGTATAACCACTAGGTCAAATGTCTCCAATGAATTTTAATTGTTTTAATTTTTGTTATTAAAAAGTAATTTTAATTAATTATTAAATATTTATATTTATATTTATTATTTTAAAAAAATGAACGTTTTACACAAACAATATTATACATTCAATGAAATAATATTCTAGATTTATCAAATATATATATATATATATATATTTCCATCCGATGAATAGAAAAAAAAAAGAATTTCAAAATGTATTATATTGCGTGTAAAACGAGGTTATAGAATTGTGTTGAAAAATGCCAAAAATATTAGAAGATATTTGCTGCCAAGTAAACCTACATTTTCAGGTGAACTTTAATTATTAATTATTACAACCTTTTCTAGAAAAAATGCCAAAAGTTTGGACAACTGGAGCATTTATTTATTACATAACCATTTAAGAAATTTGGCTTAAATAGTAAAACAGTTTAATAATACACGAAATCACCGATTTGTTTTATCACAGTGATCGAATATAATACTATTATAAATTATAAAATACAAAAAAATTATAAAACAAGAAACTTAAAATTTTTATTATAATATATATATTAGCTTTTATAATTTTATTCTAAAAAATTAAATGATGGAATATGTGAATAAAAAAATATAAAAAATATTTTTTAAAATATTTATACTGTTATAATCATAAATTCATAAATTTCAACGCAACGAAAATATCTTTTAATATTTTTTAAAGATAAAGACATATTTTTCCTAAATTATTTTGTTCTAATTATTATTTATTTTTTAACTTTTTACCTCATTCTATTTCTATCTAAAATTAAATTTATAGTTTTCATCAAATTCCTCCTAAACTATCTCGGAAACGGTGTAAAAAACTTGATGCATTCAAGTTAAAAACCTAAACAAATTTCGCAAGTGTACAATATGTGTGTAATATAATATAGATATCGATCTCACATGGATTACGCAACACAAATCAAATCTAAATAGTCTATGACGATTAAACAAATTAATATGATAGTCGAAGACATAAGAAATTAAGCTAATAAAAAAGAGAATTCAAGCAATTAGAAAAACACTATAGGGAACCGGTTTCACAATTAGGTAATCCAAGAATCACACTTCAACTACTAATGATCATGTATACTCCATAACATTTTAAAGGCGAACGATCCTAGTATATCTAAAACCCTCTTTCAAGACAAAGAAGACGTGCACAAACAAGCAAAACCACCTACTTTCGTTCCCGATCTACCATTTTATACCTTAAGCTCTATGATTCATTCGTTTTAACCCTTAATCGGAATTGCTCTATTTTCATGACCAAATTCCAATTGTTCTAAATCTGTTTATCTGGGATTGAGATTCACCTCTCAGACCATTTCCCAAAATCCTAACACATACATCTACTTGATCAAGGTGGACATATCACATGAAGAATACATATAAAGAATTAGAATAGCAAACAAAACATTGCATTTCTTGTTAATAATATTTTTGTGGATTTAAGGATTTCATAGGGCTAATCTCATCTCCTAGAACAGTGCAACTACTCACACATGAAGTCTATAACAAACATAATGTAAAAGATAGAAAACATGAGAGAAAACAAATAAAGGAGAGCGAATAATCAGGGATTCGAGACCTATCTTTAAGTTTCTCTATGTTGATCCGAGAGTTGTATCTCTCTATAATTGCTAAAAACTATAAATTTTGGACCTCTCAAATGTATTTCACTCAAAACTTATGTGTTCTACACATGAGATTTAGAGCTCCTTATATAGGAAAGTCTCTATACCTTGAAATAAATAAAATACATTATTAAAATGACTTAGTTCTCCACTACTCAAACTCTATGTCTATACTTTGGTGCTCGTACTTTGATGCTTATGCTTGGTTCTCATGCTAGGTGCCCATGCTTTAATGCTCATGCTTGGTTCTCATGCTTGGTGCCCATACTTTGGTGCTCGATTACCCATACTTTGATGTTCATGCTTGAAGCCTATATTTTGATGTTCATACCTGGTTTCCATGCTCGTCTTACACCAATTTTCACTTTTTAAATCCTGCAAACACGACAACAAAAAGAAACAAGTAAAACTAATACATAATCACACATAAATATCACAGTAGTAATCAAAATCCCCCATACTTGAAGTCTATAACAACAATTATGTAAAAGAAAGAAGTATTACATAAAGTAGAATCAATGTTGTACCACGACATGTATAATGTGTGGCACACTGCTATTAAAAATTGGTAACGATAGACTAACCTTTGTATCCCAAAGTTCTTCGGTTAAATCATGTAGGTTGTATCCACACATTTTTTCGGTTTGTACATCGTATTGCACATCTTTGCTCATTCAGAGAATTTTTTATCCGTAAAGATCAATAAGAATTTGACCGCCAATAGCAAATCATTCTCATATACAATAATATATTCAAATTTAGACACAAATATTATTAAACTAGCAAATGTAGTTCAACTGATTAAATGAATTTGATTTTACACTTACCTCCAAAGAATGAATTAAACTATTAAATATCCAGATTTTCTTCACATCGCCGTTAAAATTGTTGAGCATACGGATAATCTAAAAAAGAATCTAATGAAACATGAACCATTCCAAAAAAAAATTTGGTACAAGCTTACGGGTCATCAACTATTCATACCACAAAATCGCCGATGGGGCAATTGAATCTATTCTTGCCTCCAATTATTGAGTCAAAAACGTAAAATACAACCATGTTCAATCGATCTTCGCATATGGACATTAAGAACAACTTGTTCTTCACATCCTTCGTAGTGATTGAATTTTGGTTTGACCAATACCTCTCATTGAAACCACTATCGCTAAGTCTTAACCAAATTTGTGGATATTGGTTACATTTGAGTCAAGATATGACTGCGTGTTGTATCAAGAAATACCAAAAAGACACACAAGTGAGAATGAACTAGAATCTGTTCTTTTAGTTGTCATTACAATGTGGAGAAACAATGAGCATATGCCTACATTTTTGTTTTGCTTCATCGTCTCCATATGGAATTTGTGCTTTAATTGATGATGTTCCATGAACCACTTCAACTCTTTCAAGTTCAAGACTTCTTGTGATTCTCTTATCATCTTGAACAGAAACACTTCTTTCCAATTTTATAAACTTGATAGGTTAGAAATAGAATCCACTTTGTCTTACAGGTTTGCTTACTAAGGCATGTGAAACAATAGAAAAAGAAAAATAAAAGAAATAATACAATCGTACAACATGTAATATAACATTGTACAGTGTGTATTAACATATTGTACAACATGTGGTACAACATTATGGAGAACGTGTGCTACAACGTTGTGTACAACATGTTGTTCAATATTTTGCACAACGTGTGGTATAATTCTGTGAACAACGTGTGGTACAACATTCTGATACAATATTGTACAATAGGTTGTGCACAACATTGTACCACATGTTGTGTATAACATTGTATCACACATTGTACCGGACGTAATACCGCACCTTGTACAACGTGTGATACAGCGTTGTGCACAACATATGATACAACATTGTAGCACAACACGAGTGACAAAATATTATGGTACCGAATTGTACCATATGTGGTACAACGTGTGTCAATCGCCCACCACACTGACCTACAACATTATGCACAACATTATCCCATAGAACAGAATGTTATCCCATAACATAGAAGAAGATTGTTGTAGGACCAAAGAACAAAAAGAGAGTGTTCAACATAGAAATATGTTTATAAAAATGGTGAAAGATGAAAACTTTTTGTAGGAAGACGACAAAAATCTAACAATGAATTTTACCTTGCATACATTTTTACGGTTTCACGTAAAAGTTATCTGATGAAGATGATGGAGGTATTGTATGATGAGATTTCAGAATTTTGAGACATTTTTTTTACTTAATTTAGAGAACTTGTCAAAGCTTTTTCATAAAAGAAGGGAGACGAAAAACTCAAAATCGAACAGTTTTATTTCAGTTGGGATCGCTCATTCGGCTGGAGAAACACATAAACTTACCATTAAAGTGGGAACGCTTTCTCTGTTGAATATGAGGGGAAGCGTGGGTGAAAAGAAATAGAATAGGAGGAAGCGAATCAGAGAGCATCTCCACTACTGCTAACGCAGAATTCAGACGGATGTTGAGAATCTATTCTAAAACAGATTTAGATCAAAGAGAAAAAATGGATAGAAAAAAGAAAGGAGAAGAAGAAGCGAATCATGAACAAATGAATCAGAAATGAAGAAGGATGAAAGAATGGGAATGAAAAACAACATTCAATTTATTTAGAAAAATTTATTTAAAAAACTTACAATGAATACTTTTTTTATATATATAAGATTTTAAGGCAATGATATTGGGGTTACAACCTGTGAATGCTTTTTGGTTCTACAATATCTTAAAGATGATAAAATACAAATTCAAGAAAACATCGACTTCACATAAATGAATATATAATTTAATTAGAGAAAACAACATATTTCCTCCTCAAAATTCATGTTTTAGTCATATTTCCCCCTTGATTTGACCTTCATCCTATTCCTCTCTCGATTTTCAATTTTCATCATATTCCCCCCTCAACTATAAAAAAATCTATCTAAAACTCCCTCCGCTATTTATCCGTTAATTATCCAATTTTGACCCGATTTTGACCCAATTTACACTTTAATTTTAACCCGAATTTGACTCAATTTTGACCTAATTTAATCTGAATTTGTACTTAATTTTGACCAGAATTTTTACTTAATTTTAACTTGAATTTTAACAATAAATCAAGTTAATTATTCAATTTAATCGATTTACTTGATTTAATTGATTTCGAGTAAAATTAAGTACGGTTTTTTACTTGAAACCAATTTTAACCCAAAACGACCCCAATTTTGACTCAATTTTAACCCAAAACCGATCCAATTTTAACTCAAATCGTGCCCTCAATTTTGACTTGATTTAACCCGATTTTTTACTTAATTTTGACCCGAAATTTACTTAAATTAGATGTGAATTTACTACACACACATACACAATAAATGTTAATTTTTAGATAATTTCATAAAAATCAAGTTGCTTATTCGATTTAATCAATTTCGAATCAAAATTAAATACCATTTTATTAATTGTATCAATTAAATCAAGTAAATCAATTAAGCGATCTGATTAACTCGATTTGATCAAATTTTGATATAATTAACAAAATCGTATTTAACTTTGACTCGAAATCAACTAAATTGAATCATTAACTTGATTTATTGTTGATATTCGAGTTAAAATTAAGTAAATTTTGGGTCAAAATTAAGTAAAAATTCGGGTTAAAATCAAGTAAAAATTGAGGTCACAATTTGGATCAAATTGAATCGGATTCGAGTCAAAATCGGGGCAAATTTATTAACTTAATTTGATCTAGTTTTGATATAATTAACAAAATCGTATTCAACTTTGACACGAAATCAACTAAATTGAATAATTAACTTGATTTATTGTTGATATTCGGGTTAAAATTAAGTAAATTTCGAGTTAAAATTAAGTAAATTTCGGGTCAAAATTAAGTAAAAATTCGGGTTAAAATCGAATCAAAATTGAGGTCATAATTTGGATCAAAATTGGACTGGTTTGGGGTTAAAATTGTGTCAAAATTGGGATCAATTTTGGGTAAAAATTGGGTTGGATTCGGGTCAAATTTTGACTCGGGTCGGATTCAGGTCAAATTTTGACTCGGGTCGGATTCAGATCGAATTTTGACTCGATTTTAACCCTAATTGTGTCCTCAATTTTGACTCGATTTTAACCCAAAACTGATCCAATTTTGACCCGAAGTTTTAATCGATTTTAACCTAAACTTCACTTAATTTTGACCCGAATTTTGAATCGATTTTAACCTGAACTTTACTTAATTTTGACCCGATTTAATTTTCGATGTTATATTTTAGTAAATTAGATATGAATTTGCTAAACACATAAACAATAAATGTTATTTTTTAGACAATTTTATAAGAATCAAGTTACTTATTCAATTTAATTAATTTCAAATCAAAATTGAACAGGTTTTGTTAATTGTATCTAAATCGAATCAAATCGGGTTAAAATTAAGTAAAAGTTCGAGTCAAAATTAAATACAAATTCTGGTTAAATCGAGTCAAAGTTGAGTCAAAATTATATCAAAATTGAATCAAATTCAGGTCAAAATTTAGAATAAAAATCAGATCAAATCGGATCGGTTAACGAATAATTAATATATAACTAACGGAGACAGTTTTAAACAAATTTTTGATAATTGAGAAGGTCATAGGATGAGAAATGATAGAACTAAAACATGATTTTCAAAGGAAATAGATTATTTTTCCATTTAATTATTTGGTAACGTTTGTTTTGAAAACTCAGAATGTGGATCATGGATTGAATCTTGATTCAAAATTTCAAGCTTTCGAGCTTGAGTTAGAATGTTGAATGATTGAATTCGGATTTCGCTTCCAAATTCAAATATTAACAAACTAACAACAACAAAAACTAAACCTACAAATCAAAGATTTGTGGTCTATCATAATAAGTAAATGCCCACAAATAAGAGCCAATCCAGAAATACAATATGAATAAGAACAAAGTATCCACCCTTTAACATTAAAGCAAAAGAGTATTCATGCAGAAACAAAGAGCATACCAACGGAGGAAGCATTTGGAAGAACAAACACTTCCGAAAAATGGTTAAGCATATGATTACCACATGAACTTTGCACATTCGGCCACAAGCTTTCATCGTTGAAAAACGAGATCTAAGCGTATAAAGAGGAATACCGTGCACTGCCCTCGCATCCCTTGGCCCTCATCCAATTCTATTCTCTTTACTCTTTTCCGAAATCTGTATTGTAATGCGCACTCGACTCCAGTTTCTTGGCTTCGCTCAATTTTCTCACCGCCTGAAATCGTCCGTTCCAAACAGAAAACAATGAATGTTTCAATAATTTGTGCGCAAAATGTGTTTGTTCAAATGGTTTGAAGGATGTTTTTTTCTTGGTACCTTCATGAAATCTTCATGGATGACATAGTCCCGTTCTGCTCGGATCGCAGACATTCCAGCTTCAGTGCAGATGTTACGCAGATCAGCACCATTGAAGCCCTAGAAATTTCAGGTTTGAAGGACTGTTAGTAAACTGAAGGGATGTATCGGTATACTAAGTAAGCATGAACAAAAAGCTAACCTCGGCAAGTTTCACGATAGCCTCATAGTCTATTTCACCGTGTTTGGCAATACCAGCTGCGTGGATCTTAAGGATTTCCATTCTCGATTGCTCATTTGGTAATGGGATTTCAATCTTTCTGTCAAGTCTACCCGGGCGGAGAAGCGCAGGGTCAAGAACATCGGGTCTGTTTGTGGCCATTATCATTTTCACCTGATAAATTTTTTCACCGTGTCAGATGATGTTCTATTGTACAAAGAGAAAACGTAGCGTGTTCTTTATGCTAATAAGGCAATACGTGAGGCAGATGAAAATGGGATCGAAAAATAAATTACCCAAATCAGATCAAGAAGTAGTATCAGATATTGGACTTTACCTTTCCGAGTTGATCAAATCCATCAAGCTGATTGAGTAACTCCATAAGCGTTCTTTGAATTTCACGATCAGCACTTGTTCCCTCGCTAAATCGACGCCCACCAATAGCATCAATTTCATCCATGAATATAATGCAAGGCTAACCAGAAGAAAAAAGCTTATAAGTAACTTATGAGTGTGGGTATAAAGCATAATAAAAGGTAACAGAAAAGGAGGCACCAGCGAAAGTCGGACTTTACCTGGTGATCACGGGCATAGTTAAACATTTCACGAATGAGCCGAGCACTTTCTCCAATGTATTTGTCTATGATTGCACTTGAAACAATCTGTACCCAGAAGAAAAAAAAACTATATAAGCGTAAGAAGAGATCATAATAGAACAATCATCAAGTAAGCATATAGAGAAAACCTTCAAGAAATTGGCATCAATGTTGCTGGCAATAGCCTTAGCTAGTAGTGTTTTGCCAGTACCCGGAGGTCCATAAAGAAGGACTCCCTGGAATGAAAATAAGATATTAATATTAGTACAGTCCGTTAATTCGGATGTTTAACATTTCATACTGGCAATACAACAGATTCGGGAAACTTAAAGATTAAAACTTGGAATCCTAGGAAGAGGATATACGCGGTAAATACCTTAGGAGGTTTGATTCCTACTCTAAGGAAGAGTTCTGGATTCATAATAGGCAGCTCAATAGATTCTCTAAGCTCTCTGATCTGATCAGACAAACCACCAACAGCTGAGTAGCTAACATTGCCAGGGTCCTCATGGAGCATGTTATAAACAACAGGATCAACCTGTGATCAAAGGGGATAAAGCACCATTATCAGCAGAACTACACTAAGAGGATATAAAAAATGTCACCACATTTCAAATTGAACTTTACCTCCCGGGGAAGGGCTCGCATGATGGTTAGTGTTGTCATATCAAGAACAACTCGAGTTCCTGACGTAAGCTTCTCTTTATCTACCTTACTACGGCAACCCACCACGTAACGTGGGCCGCTGCTTGCTTTGACAATCACTAGAACACACGCAAGAAAATTTCAGACCATCAAAAAGACAAACAAATCACGGTACTAAGAGCTGCATACGCGAAGGTCTCACATAAGCCAAACAACAAAAAGGGCATAAAATAGATACAAAATATTACATCGTTCATTGTCCAGAGGTCGTAAAACTTCTCCAATTATCTGCCCAACACTTTGAAGAGACTTTAAATCATCCTCAGTTTTGTTGAATTCCTTCTTAGATGCTCTTAGATTCTCCCTAGCTGCAAAGACAGACTGGATGTTAAAATCTGTGGGACTTAATGGCTGTCCTACCCAACCGATCAGACACAAATTCACCGAAGTAGCAAAAGTTTAAACCTTTCTCACCAATGCAATTCACAAACACTGATCTACATACTCAGAAAGCCTAAGCATGCTCAGGAAACAACCCTCTCTTCGAAAATGACACATTTTGTTTAAGATATAGAAGAGAAACCCTAGATTCTCGTCACTCCAAAGTTTCTTTATTGAAGCAGACAATTTTTCCAAAATTCTCAAATCACCCAAACTGGCGATAATTTAAGTATTTCTACAAAACCCTAGATGCAACTGTTCGACACTATTCAGCAAGCACAGATTAGTCGTAAAAAGAATCCAGATAAAAAACAGATGATGAAATAAAGGAAGAAAAGGTAAGAGAATCAAGGTTTTTCAAAATAGGCGTCGCGAAAGTTAAACCTGATCGAACACGGGACTCGAGCTCCTTATGCTGGAGGAGCTTCTTCCGGTAGTCGGCAACCGCCGCAGTACGGCGTCTTGCCGCGTCGTCTCCGTCGCTCATGCCGCCGGAAAATAGTTCTTCAACACAATCTCCCACAGATCTCTAGAGATATTTCCGAAAACTGAAAGTAAACAATGTTCTAATCTTAATCTGTAAAATTTTTTGTATCTTTTCTTGAGAAATGGGTTTCCTGGTCGATTGTTAAATTACGGATTTGTCCACGAGGACTTTGGAGGAGAGGATCAAAACGACATTGTTCTTTTATTTTTACTTTTTATTTCCTTTTAATTTTCTTGGATAAAATATGTAACTAGGTATACACCTTTTATCCAAAAATAACTTTTAAATGTTATTATTCTTCAATTTTATCCTTTCTTAAAAAAAATTAACTTCAAAACATCTTTATAATATTAATATTTTTAAATTATTTATGTGCCTCGTGTAATCTGTACGACCCGTTAGATCCAAACGAGCCATATAACCCGTACAACTCAAACGATCCATACGACACATGAGATTCAAACGACCCATTCAAACAATCCATATGACCCATATGATTCTATGTGACCCAAACGATCCATATTATCCATATGATCCATGAGACCCAAACGACCCATATAACCTATATGACCCAAACGACCCATATGATTCATACGACCCACACGACCTATATGAACCATGAGACCCAAACAACCCAAACCATCCGTATAATCCATACGATCCATGCAATTCAAACGATCCATGTGACCCATATGACCCTGAGATCATCGAAAATCATTGGAAATCATTCGAAAATTCAAGTAAATCGCTCGAAATGGCTAGAAATCTTGAAAATCGTTGGAAATTGCTTTCAACTTTGAAATCGCCTCTCCCTCTTTCCTCTCAATTTGGAAATAGGTTTCGTTTCACTAACAAAAATGTAAAACCGTATGTGTTTTCACCAACAAAAAATAAGGACATATATGTTTTTCCTCCAATTTTTTTCATTAAGTTTACGGGTATACGTGAAGTCCTGAAACCCTACGAGTATATCCTTGATGTTCTCCCATAAAGGGCAAATAATTTTAAAATTTTTCAAATATTGTCGTTTTTAAACTCCTGAATTATATTATGTGTTTTAAATTATTTGAAAAGAGAAACAATTATATCAAAAAAGTCCGAATAAATCAAAAACTCCATTTGACATGTCGAATTTTACAAATAATTTAACATTCATCTTTTTCAATGGAAATGATGCTTACGCAACATTGATAGAACCAATAAGACTTGTTGAGTCCACATATTAGATGCCACATTTTTGTTTTAGTAAAATATGTTTGAGATATAAAATTTTATTGAGATTTTGATCAATTCAAATGTGTTTGAATCATTTTCAAGTCATTTTGTTTATATATATAATCACAACAAATATATATCACTACAAGAAAATCAGGTTTTAGGGACCGAAAAATCGGTTCCCAATCCGTCCCTAAACCAGTTTAGGGACGGATTAGAGACGACCAAAGGTAGTATCCAATCGCGCGACTCCAAATTTTTTCCGTCCCCAATCCGTTCCTAATTAGGGACGGAAATCTCAGTCCCCAATCCGTCCCTAATTAGGGACGGAAAATGTAGTCCCCAAACAGTCCCTGGATTAGGGACGGTTGATTTCGGTGTCTAAAGTTTGGAGACGGACCACAAAATCCGTCTCCAAATTTGGAGACGGGAACCAGCCAGTCGTCTCCAATTTTTTTTAATAAAAAAAAATTAAAATTTTTAAAAGTTCGATTACATTAAAAGATAAATATTAGTGTACATTACATTCCGATTACATATTTTTAAAAGTTCGATTACATTACATTCCGATTACATATAATCCTAAGCCGTTCCAATTACTCCTGGTCGGAATCATTGTTCTGAACTGCATCCCAATCGATGTTAGGCATTTGCACTTTCATCATGCGCAGAAGCTTATCCATACGCCTATCTGATCGTTCAGCATGCTTTCTTGATAGTTCAGCCTCCTTTCTTAATAGTTTAGCCTCCTTTAGTGCTTGTTCAACGCGCCTGTCGGATTCTTGGAACCTTTCGTCCATTTGATGTCGGAGCTCGTAATCCACTTTTTCTTTACCTTTG
>CM071872.1:37155335-37166939 GCA_036759665.1 Gynandropsis gynandra | reverse complement strand
CAATTGGAGACGGCAGGATAACATCGGTTCCCAATTGGAGACGGCTAAAGCCCGTCTCCAATTGTTTTTTTTAATAAAATAAAAATTAAAATCGGGACGATAGATCGGGACGATAATTATCAAAAAACGTATTGAGAAACAATTCGTAAACATATAATCATTGAGAAAATAGAAACAATCATTAAAAAGTATATGAAAAACAATCCGTAAATGTTTTAACATGATTCATCATCAGAGTCATACAATTGTTCCGTCGAATCTTCTGTATCTGATTCAAATTCCACATCTTCTTTTTCTTCTATATCTTCATGAAGATCATCTTCATTTCTTGGCCACAATGAATAATTCTTTCCAGACATCCCAAATGGATTAAAACCATCGGTACAAAGACCTAAATAGACATTTCGACTCTCAGCCGCAAAATCAGGGTATACCTTGTTAAAGTGTTTCCACGCCTCACCATCTGAGGGATGACACATCTCTCCTTCCTGACTTGAATGCTCAGCATGCCATCTCATGTCGCTTGCGGTCTCCACAGATTGATACAATCTTTTTAATCTGTCTGTAATTGGTAAGTACCACATACGACGATATGGAACCGATTTTCCATTCTTTGTTAAATAAAACCGATCTTTTCCACAAAATAGACAATTACTCATCTCCGATGTCTCTCTCCAAAAAATCATGCAATTGTCTTGACAAACATCAATCTTTTGATATGGCAATAAACCCAAAGATCGCATCATCTTCTTTGTCTCATAATAGGAGTCTACTGCATTATTATCTTCTGGCAAATAATCTCTTACTAATTGCAATATCGAATTCATGCAATTCTCAGACAAATTATTTTCAGTCTTCAAATTCATCAAACGTGCAGACAGAGATAACTGTGATAAACCACTCTTACAACCATCATAAAGTGGATTCCTAGCACTTTCTAGCATTTCAAAAAAACTTTTTGCTTCTTCATTCGGATCTTCTTCAATATTTTCGTTTCTTTCACGGAATACATTTTGCACCATTTCCACATAGGGGTTCATTTCTACATCTTGAGAAGACTCAAATTCATCATGATGTATAGTGCCCCTAAAGTTTTCCACAACATTACTAGGTCGTGGTGCAAATTTTTCTCCATGACATAACAACATGAAATAATTCGGGGTAAATCCTCTTAAATAAAGATGCTTCCAAACAGTTCTCTCATTAACAAATTTTTCATTCTTGCATTTGACACATGGACAAACCAACGTACCCGTTTCTTTGTAAACTTGTTGATTCGTCGCCATTGTCATAAACTGTGTGACGCCTTCTATAAACTCTTTCGATACGCTTTGAGATTCTGGATCAATTCTTCTGTACATCCATTGTCTAGAATCGAAAATGTTCGATCTTGATGAAGATGCCATTATATCGCAAACACTATAGAAGATATGGGGTAAAAAATATGAGAGTTGCTTATGAAAAACGGATCAATGGTTGAGGGGTTAAATAGATTATTTATACACGAATTAGGAACGGATTAGGGACTAAGAGATTAATTTTCCAAAAAATCGTCCCGAAACCGTCCCTAAAACGGTTTTGAAGTCCTAAATTTAGGGACGGTTCCAAATCCCTAAATTTCGTCCCTAATCTGTGTATAATCCGTTTCTAAATTTAGGGACGGAAATGTCGATCCCCAAATTCCGTCCCTAATTTTAAATTTTCTAGTAGTGTATAGAAAAAATTGGTCTGAACTTCTCTAGATTAGATTTTGTATCAAACTCTATTAACTGAAAAAAAATATGGCATATGACTTGGCATTTGACGTGTCAAATCAACAAGTCATATTTGTTACATCAGTGCTACGTATAACATCACATTAGAAGAAAAAAAGATAGATGTTACTATTGGAGTTGCACCCCATTCTTCTGCTATACACTGGACTTGAAACAATCATGTCCAATCGAATGGTTATAGAGTTCGTTGCCAAGCTTGCTGAATTCTTGGCCATAGTGCGAAGCAATGTCATCGTTTTCGCATTGTATTAGCATCCTCAAATCCTGACCACCAATATCGATCAATGTCTCAGTGGAATCAAGTTTCTCGGCCTTGGAGTCACATTGTTAATCACGTCATGCACCACTCTGATGCAACATCAAATTGGCTCCTTGATAGTGGTGCTTCGCATCATACTATTTCGAGCCTATAGAATCTTACGCTTCACAGTCTGTACCGAGGAAGAGCAGAAGTAATTATTGGTGATGGATCCAGACAACCAATAACACACACGGGTTCCCTGTCCCTCTCATTACCCACTCGAGCTCTTACACTTGATGATGTTCTATGCGTAATGCGCAAGAACCTTATTTTTCGTTCATCAGTTATGCAAAAGTAATAGAGTTTCTGTGGATTTTTTCCCAAATATGTTTCAGGTGAAAGATCTACTCATGGGGGCGTCAGTACTTCAAGACAATCTTAAAGACGGTGTCTATGTGTGGCCAACCCCCTCAAACACGTGTCCCACATGTGTTGCGTTCTCAATTCTAAAATCGACCCTTTCCACCTGGCACTCCCGGCTAGGTCACCCTTCTCTTCCCATCCTCAAACACACTTTATCTAAATTCAAACTTCCATTGTCTCGCACGTCTATGTTTTCTCCTTGCAATTCTTGTCTTAGCAACAAAAGTCATAAACTCCCGTTTCATTCTGCCAAGATTCGTAGAATTCCCCGTAGGGTTTGCATTGCATTACTAACCAATATATACAAGAGACGTACACCGATAAGGAAACAAGATATGCTAAAACTAAGGAAAGAGTATATGCTCAAACTACTTTCCTAAAAATATGGAAACCATATATACACACGTATATCTCTACACATTCTTCCTCCATTGTTTCCTCTCATCCATTGGAATTCATTTTCTCAGATGTGTGGATATCCCCAGTTGTTTCCGTTGATGGTTTCAAATATTATGTCATCTTTGTGGAACACTTCACACGATATTCTTGGCTTTACCCGCTCAAACAAAAATCGAAAGTTTGAGATACATTCATTGCTTTCAATGCTCTTGTTGAAGCCAAGTTTAATGCCAAAATCACAAATTTCTATACAAACAATGGAGGCGAGTATATTGCTCTCGCTTCCTTTCAGTTGTCCCATTGATCTCTCATTACACTACTCCACCCCACACACCTGAACACAATGGTATCTCTGAGCGTCGCCATCGTCACATCGTGGAGACTGGACTCTCACTTCTAATGCATGCTTCCATTCCCGTCACATATTGGTCTTATGCTTTCCCGGCTGCGGTTTATCTTATCAATCATATGCCACCTCCTATTCTTTCAATTTCCTCGCCTTTCGAGTCTCTTTTTCAGACACAACAAAATTTTAACAAACTCAAAATTTTCGGATGCTTGTGCTACCCGTGGCTTCGTCCCTACACATCTCACAAATTTGACTCTCGTTCCACTCCATGTGTTTTTCTTGGATACTCACCATCTCAAAGTGCCTACTTATGTCTCGATCTTTCTAAACATCGAATCTATATCTCTAGACATGTAATATTCCATGATTCTGTCTTTCCATTCACCTCACTGTCCAAAAATTCGCCTCCCATCACCGATAGGGTTGACTCTCATCCTTTTACAGGTTCACCGATGTCTCATATTTACTCCTTCCAACCGCCACACACTGACATGTTTCCTCAGCCGCCCCCAGGTACATCCTTCACCAGTCGAGATGGAGAATGTGGAGCCCACCTCATCAAGAAATCATATACCTATCTCCCCTGGCGCTACATCAAGAATAGAGCCTTGACACTCTATCTCTGAATCATTGCCACTAACCACACTCTGGGACATCGAGCCGTGTCCACGCAATGTTCACCCTATGGTCACTAGAGCTAAGGATAATATTCACAAACCTAACCCAAAATTTGCTCTTGTTTGCTTAAGTACATCAGTGGAGACCGAACCTTCCATCGCAATTCAAGCTCTCAAAAGCCCAGTTTGGCGTCAAGCCATAAACGAAGAGTTCAATACACTCATTCGAAACCGGGTCGGTTAACACCAATATACTGTTTATATAATGGAGGGGAAATTGGCTGAATTGATATAGTTGAGGGGGGAATCGGATGAATTTTGTAAGATGAGGGGGGAATTGGCTGTATCAGATAGTTTAGGGGGAAATTTGAGTAAAGCATGATAGTTGAAGGGGGAATTGGCTTTTTTCCCTAATATAAATAATATTACAATAAATAAAACAAAAACCCTAATTTTCTAATCTCACGCCTCCTTCCTTCCCCAGCGGCCCCCCTCCCCTACCTCACGCCTCCTTCCCCAGCCGCCCCCCTGCGCCTCGCCTCGCCCTGCGCCTCGCCCTGCGCATCGCCTCCCCATCGCCTCGCCCACGCCTCCGCTCCCCTCCCCACCCGCCTCACCTCACCCTGCGCTTCCGCTCGCCTAATCACGGTCGGAATGGTACATCGGAAGAATCCTATGGATCGACTCCCTCACCGCCTCGTCTCCCGCATGGCCTCGCCTGCCCCACCGGTGTAATTGAAGAAAGGGGTGAAAGCATGAAGGAAAAAAATCTATGGAGGAGAAAAGTTAGGTTTAGGTTCTGAAAAGGTTAGGAGGAGAGAGAAAGGAAATGAAAAATGGACGGTGGATGCTACCGATTCTTTACACAGATCCAAGGGTGAAAAATTGATTTCAACTTTAAAAATTAAAAAAAATAATCAGATGGTCTAAAAAATGCCAGCAAAAGGAAAAAGTAAATCAGACGCACAAAAATTAAACACATGGCCAAGTTTACTGTTCACTTGATCATGTGTTTTAGTTAGTATTAAGATATTATTTTTATTTTATTGGGTTATTCAGATTCATCAGATTTTATCCGAACATAAACTGAATCGAATCGATCCAAACTTAAATAGGTCTAAAATGTGAACTCTATATGGATTTTTAGTGTAACGCTATTTCAAATGATTCATATTGTTCAGTGCGATTCAGATTAGGTCGATTCGAGTAACCCGAATTGAATAACGTGAAAATTTTGTTTTTCCTTCTATAATAACATTATACTAAAATAGATAATATCTCCCAAAATCCAAAATCTGATTTTAAAATTGAATTCAAAATTCAATCTGATGTGGATTAACTCAATCTAATTTGATTTCTAGATTTAGACTAATTGATTGAATAAATTTCATGTGATACGAATCGAAACCAAAAATGAAGAAGATAAAGTTGACTCAAGTGAAACTGGAATTTACACATTCAATATTTATTTGTTGGCGAATTATGATATATTCTCTCTAAAAATATATAAATATAAATAGTAAAATAAACAAAATATTAGTTTTATAATTCATTGATATTATTAATACATTGTTTATGATTTTTATAATTTTAAGTTGACTTGATATATTTGAATTCCTTAATAGTTTCATGAACTTATTAGTTTTTTTTATTGAGCAACCAATTATTAGTTTTTCTTTTTCGTGCATTAAATTAATACTTATTATAAAATAATAATATTATGTGAATGTCTTTTGAGTTTTCCAACTCTTCATATTCTCTATTTACTCTCCCACTTTATTTCTATTTAATTCTATGAATTATGACTACCTTATCTCTTAATCTATTTGTTTGTCTCTTCATCTATCCTTGTAAGCCTATAAATAGAGGCAATTTCATTTGTAAATGTACACTTGAGAAATCTTCTTGAATAAAGAATTATCTTGCTCTACCTCTTGCTCTCTCATCTTACATATTGTTCAAGTATATTTTGCAACACGTTATCAGCACGAGGCTCTGTTTTTCTTTCAATCTTTCGAGGTTTTTTTTCTCTTAATCATTACAATTTTTTCAATATTATAGTAAGATCGAAATAACTAAGTATGCTCTACACTCGCCATTTATATGGATCTTGTGTATCAGAAAAGTTATAATTTGATCTGATATTTTTCAAATCGTTTACATTTTTTATATATATGTGTATATATATACATATATATTTAGTGTTTAATTAGGAACTTAATTATGTGACCTTTACACGCTAGAAGGTGGTCTTGATTCATTCCCTATATCAATTAGTGGATCCTTTTTCTTTTATTATTAAAACTCGGATTATATCTGATTGATATATATATATATATGGGGTACGATGAAGCTAAAAATACTAATTTGTAAACTATCCACGTATAGCTATTATTTGACATAATATGTAAGGTAGAAAATAAATGCAAAATTTAAATATTTTAATAACGGTTCTTTTTGAAACAAAAGTAGAAACGGACATCTAAGCAATTAAAATATTAATTATCATCATTAATGTAATTAATTACTTTTTTTTGAAAAAAAAAACCAGAAAAATTATGATATATTTTTTCTTTTTCAATTAATTAGTCATTTCAATCTTTCGAGCATCAACATGTCAAACCTTGTGAAACTAGAGTTTGAGGCTCTCGACATATCCGGCAAAAACTATTTGTCATGGGTATTAGATGCGGAAATACATTTGGATGCAAAAGGTCTCAAAGAGACCATTGGTGTTCCGAATAAATCTTCGAATCAAGATAAGGCAAAAGCCATGATATTTCTCCGTCATCATCTTCATGACGGATTGAAAATTGAATACCTCACGGTTAAAGATCCTGCAGATCTTTGGAAATCATTAAAAGAGAGGTATGATCATCAAAAAACCGTGATCCTTCCAAAAGCTCGTTATAATTGGATGCACCTACGTTTCCAAGATTTCAAAACTGTGAGCGAGTATAACTCGGCAATATTTCGAATCAGTTCACAAATGAAACTATGTGGTGAAACCATCACTGATTCTGATATGATGGAAAAAAACGTTATCTACGTTTCATGCATCTAATGTGCTCTTGCAACAACAATATCGTGAAAAGGGTTTCCAAAAATATGGAGATCTAATCTCTTGTCTCCTTGTTGCTGAGCAAAATAACGAGTTATTGATGAAAAATCATGAATCCCGTCCCACTGGGTCTGCTCCATTACCTGAAGCTAATGTGGTAGCATTTAACAATTATCGTGGTCGTGGCCATGGCCGTGGCCGTGGGCGCGGGCTTGACCGAGGTCGTGGACGTGGATATAGAGGAGGTAGAGGTTTTTTCCGCGGTGGACCAAGCAATTACAATACTAAAAAGGAATTCCGAGGAAATAACGAAGGAGGCAAGAATAAGAAAGAAAGTATTTGTCACCGATGTGGGATGCATGGACATTGGTCGCGTACTTGTCGTACTCCTAGACATTTTGTGAATCTCTACCAAGAGTCATTGAAGAAAGGAAAAAATGATGTTGAAGCTAATTTCGTTGAAGCTAAATTCGTTGACGATGACTCCAACAAGTTTGTGGAAGGCATTGATGATCTGATGTCCCTTGATGTTGCCGATTTCCTTATCCATCCTGAAGATGGAAGTGCTCAGAATTGATCAAGAAGTTTAATTTTTTTTATTTATTTCAATATTATGAATTATGTTTCTTTTCTAAGTAATGTTGGTTTTATTTTAGTTCTCTTTATTTGAATAAAGTTTATGCAATAATATATGTTTCTTTTATTTTATGTCTATTTATTCATATTTTTTATTATATAGATTTTGGAATATGAATCAATTGAAGATCCAAGATAAAGATTTATGTCTCGCAGACAGTGCTACTACACATACCATTCTAAAAGAAAAGAAATATTTTTCAAACTTAAGAAATGATAAAGCATATGTCAATACCATATCAGGATGTGCAAAAATTGTTGAGGGCTCCGGAAGAGCAATTTTTGCGATGCCAAATGGCACAAAGTTTATCATTTACAATGCCTTGTACTCTCCAAAGTCTTCAAGAAATTTGTTAAGTTTCAAGGATATTCGTATTAATGGATATCACATTGAAACTATGAATGAAAAAGGCATTGAGTATCTTTGTATTACCTCAACTATAATGGGTAAAAGGTGTGTGTTAGAAAAGTTACATGCTTTATCATCTGGTTTATATTACACATCTATTGAGATGATTGAAGCATATAATACAGTAAACCCGAAGTTTACTGATGTTGTAAATCATTTCAAAGTTTGGCACGACCGGTTAGGCCATCCCGGTTCAACGATGATGCGAAAAATTATTGAAAATTCATGTGGTCATTCATTGAAAAACCAGAAGATTTTTCAATCCAATGAATTTTCTTGTGTTGATTGCTCAAAGGGAAAACTAATAACAAGACCCTCTTCAGCAAAAATAAGAAATGAATCATTATCATTTCTAGAAAGAATTCACGGTGATATATGTGGCCCGATTCATCCACCGTGTGGATCATTTCGATATTTCATGGTATTAATTGATGCTTCAACAAGATGGTCACACGTGTGCTTATTATCATCTCGTAATTTGGCTTTTGCGAGATTACTTGCACAAATAATACGATTACGGGCACATTTTCCTGATCATCCGATTAAAACAATTCGTCTTGATAATGCCGGTGAATTCATGTCTCAGTCTTTTGTGACTTATTGTATGTCGATTGGTATACGAGTAGAACATCCTGTAGCATATGTTCATACTCAAAATGGTCTAGCAGAATCATTTATAAAACGAATTCAATGGATTGCAAGACCAATACTTATGAAATCCAATCTTCCCATTTGGGCTTGGGGTCATGCTGTTTTACATGCAGCACAACTTATACGCATTCGGCCAACTAGTTATCATGATAATTCCCCTTTGCAATTGGTTTATGGTCAGGAACCAAATATTTCTCATTTGAGGATTTTCGGATGTGCGGTATATGTCCCAATTAATCCACCACAACGAACAAAAATGGGACCTCAAAGGAGAATGGGAATATATGTTGGGTATGAATCTCCGTCAATAATAAAATATATTGAACCAATGACTGGAGATATTTTCACTGCAAGATTTGCAGATTGTCATTTTGATGAATCATTATTCCCAACATTAGGGGAAAGTAACAAACATTTGGAGAAAGAGATATCATGGAATGTATCATCACTGACAAATTTAGATCCTCGAACAAAAGAAAGTGATTTAGAAGTTCAAAGGATAATCCATTTACAAGGTATTGCGAATCAATTGCCAGACGCATTCGCTGACCCAAAAAAAAAGTCACAAAATCTCATATTCCAGCTGTGAATGCTCCAATTAAAATACATGTCCCAGAAGGACAACCTATAATTGCTAGTGAGTCTAAGGTGCGCATGAAGCGTGGTAGACCACTTGGTTCCAAAGATAAACTTCCTCGAAAAAGAAAAGGAGCAACTAATCTTGATGGTCAAAATGATGACGTATCTCCAGAAGAGATCATTGATATGGTTAATGATGAAAGTAATCAGGTACCTGAAACCAATGAAAATGAAGAGATCTCAATTAACTACATCAATACAGGAAGAAGATGGAACCGAAAAGAAATAATTGTCGACAATATTTTTGTTGAAAATATAGCGCGCGATATAATAAATGAAAACGAGGATCATGAACCTACCTCTATAGAGGAATGTAGAAATAGAAATGATTGGCCAATGTGGAAAGAGGCAATCAAGTCTGAATTAGACTCTATTAAAAGGAGAGGAGTTTTTGGACCAATTGTCCAAACACCAGAAGGAATCAAACCAATTGGAAATAAATGGGTATTTCTACGAAAGAAAAATGAACAAAATGAGATCATTAGATATAAAGCAAGACTTGTTGCTCAAGGTTTTACCCAAATTCCTGGTGTTGATTATGAACAAACATATTCGCCTGTGGTGGATGCAATAACGCTTCGATACTTGATAAGTCTGGCAATGACCGAAAGACTTGAAATGCGCCTCATGGATGTGGTCACGGCTTATTTGTATGGCTCGTTAGACCATGATATATATATGAAAATCCCTGATGGATTTAAAATGCCAGAAGCATGTAATAATTCTCGAGAAATATACTCTGTTAAATTAAACAAAGCGTTGTATGGGCTAAAACAATCTGGACGGATGTGGTATAATCGTCTTAGTGAATATTTGATAAAAGAAGGATATAAAAATGATCCTATATGCCCATGTGTATTCATAAAAGGATCAAAATCAAAGTTTGTTATAATTGCGGTTTATGTTGATGATTTAAATGTGATTGGAACTCCTGAAGAGTTATCACAAGCTATGCAATGCTTAAAGAAAGAGTTTGAGATGAAAGACCTTGGAAAAACAAAATTTTGTTTAGGTCTTCAAATTGAGCATCTGGAAGATGGAATATTTTTGCATCAATCATCCTATATAGAAAAAGTACTTAAAAGGTTTTACATGGATAAAGCGCACCCTTTAAGTACTCCTATGGTAGTAAGGTCATTAGACATTAATAAAGATGTCTTTAGACCACGTGAGGAAAATGAAGAATTACTTGGTCCTGAAGTACCATATCTTAGTGCTATTGGAGCACTAATGTATCTTGCTAATAATACACGTCCTGATATATCTTTTGCAATAAGTTTATTGGCAAGATATAGTTCCTCGCCAACTCGAAGACACTGGAATGGTATAAAACATATCTTTAGATATCTTCGAGGGACCACAGATATGGGCTTATATTATAATAACTTATCAAAACCAAATTTAGTTGGTTATGCAGATGCTGGATATTTGTCAGATCCTCATAAAGCCCGATCTCAATCTGGGTATGTATTTACTTGTGGGGGAACCGCAATTTCATGGCGTTCTATAAAACAAACATTGGTAGCCACTTCAACAAATCATGCAGAGTTATTAGCTATTCATGAGGCAAGTCGTGAATGCGTTTGGTTGAGATCATTATCTCAATATATTAGGGAGTCATGTGGTCTCCCAATTGATAAAAATATCCCTACAATATTGTTTGAGGATAATACTGCATGCATAGCTCAATTAAAGGATGGTTACATTAAGGGTGACAAAACAAAACATATTTCACCTAAATTTTTCTTTACCCATGATCTTCAACAAAATGGTGAGATAGATGTTCAACAAATAAAGTCTAGTGAGAATCCAGCTGATTTATTCACTAAGGCATTACCTTCGAGATCATTTGAGAAGATGGTTTCTTTAATTGGAATGCGTCGTTTGAAAGATATAAAATAATGATCTTATCAGGGGGAGAAAAGATATGTGTTGCACTCTTTTTCCCTTTTACTAAGTTTTTCCTATTAGGTTTTCTTAATAAAGGTTTTTAACGAGGCAACATATCTATTCCATATCATTAAGGATATGTATTCTTTACTAGGGTTTTTCTCTACGGGTTTTACCTAGTAAATTTTTAATAAAGCATATTCCAATTACTCAATAGACATTCAAGGGGGAGTATTATAAAATAATAATATTATGTGAATGTCTTTTGAGTTTTCCAACTCTTCATATTCTCTATTTACTCTCCCACTTTATTTCTATTTAATTCTATGAATTATGACTACCTTATCTCTTAATCTATTTGTTTGTCTCTTCATCTATCCTTGTAAGCCTATAAATAGAGGCAACTTCATTTGTAAATGTACACTTGAGAAATCTTCTTGAATAAAGAATTATCTTGCTCTACCTCTTGCTCTCTCATCTTACATATTGTTCAAGTTTATTTTGCAACAAATCT
>CM071872.1:37142568-37152747 GCA_036759665.1 Gynandropsis gynandra | reverse complement strand
AAATGGCATGCATTTTCCATCGAAACTACAATCAAAATTTACAATTTATAAAAGAGTTCATGAATAGAAACCAAAAAATCAAAAGTAAAAGAAACAAAACCTTAGAAACCACAATCAAAACCAAATTAATTGCGATTGTGGACCTCATTTTTTGTGTCGTAGATAGAGTTGGGCAAATTTTGTAGAGTTTCCTTGAACATGTAAAAGAGATCCTATTTGGTAGTGATTTTGTCCGTGGATTCTGAAAGTAGCTATCAAAGCGAAACACAGCTCCAACTCGAAATCAAATGGCATGCATTTTCCATCGAAACTACAATCAAAATTTACAATTTATAAAAGAGTTCATGAATAGAAACCAAAAAATCAAAAGTAAAAGAAACAAAACCTTAGAAACCACAATCAAAACCAAATTAATTGCGATTGTGGACCTCATTTTTTGTGTCGTAGATAGAGTTGGGTAAATTTCGTAGAGTTTCCTTGAACATGTAAAAGAGATCCTATTTGGTAGTGATTTTGTCCGTGGATTCTGAAAGTATAAGGACCTTAGAGGTTGCAGAATGGTCGATTTTTTCACCAATTGATGTAAATGTCAAAATAGAATTATAAGCCCTGATGTTTGTCTAAAGGGCAAAGGAATTGCTATATAGATCTTCTGAGAGAACATGTGGTTCTGAAACTTTTAGTTATTAATAATATATTAATATCTGTTTAAGTATAATAAATTTATAAACATTTTAAATATTTATATTTGCATAATATATTTATGAATAATATATTAATATTTAATTAAGTATAATAAATTTAAAAACATTTTAAAGATTTATATTTGCATAATATATATCGATTTTTTCTATTTTTATGTAAAGATTTTATAGATATTAATAAGATATTAAAAGAGATATTTAAAAATTTTAAGTCATTTAATTATATTAATGATCAATATAATTATAATCAATAAAAAAATTAGTTTAAAAAAAAAAAGACTTGCTTAGGTGGCTTCACCACAAACATTCTTTTGAAAGAACTTTTATATATATAATTTTATTTAAATATATAGTTATGAATAATATATTTATATTTGATTAAGTATTAATATGTAATTAAGTCTTTTTTTAACTAATTTAATAAGATATTTAAAAATTTAAGTCATTTAATTACATTAATGATCAATATAATTATATTCAATAAAAAATTAGGTTAAAAAAAAGACTTACTCACTATAAACCTTCTTTTGCAAGAACTTTTATATATAATTTTTATTTAAATATATAGTTATGAATAATATATTAATATTTGATTAAGTATAATAAATTTAAAAACATTTTAAATATTTGTATTTGTATAATATATATAGATTTTTTCTATTTTATGTAAAGATTTTATAGATATTAATAAGATAATAAAAGAGATATTTAAAAATTTTAAGTCATTTAATTACATTAATGATCAATATAATTATATTCAATAAAAAAATTAGTTTTAAAAAAAGACTTGCTTAGGTGACTTCACCACAAGCATTCTTTTGCAAGAACTTTTATATATATAATTTGAAACCACACCAAACCACCATACATCCAATATCTTTAACTAACATTTTGCTAGAGAAATAATTGCTATAAAGACTGTTACAATTATATTCAATAATATGCATTAAAGCCAAATTTAAGATTACATTTATTATTAGAAATAATATTTTTACTATGAAAAGCAATACGTATAAATCAAAGTTTGTCACAAAATAGCTACCCTTTAATCTCCCATGTAAATTAATTGTATTATAAAATAATAATATTATGTGAATGTCTTTTGAGTTTTCCAACTCTTCATATTCTCTATTTACTCTCCCACTTTATTTCTATTTAATTCTATGAATTATGACTACCTTATCTCTTAATCTATTTGTTTGTCTCTTCATCTATCCTTGTAAGCCTATAAATAGAGGCAATTTCATTTGTAAATGTACACTTGAGAAATCTTCTTGAATAAAGAATTATCTTGCTCTACCTCTTGCTCTCTCATCTTACATATTGTTCAAGTTTATTTTGCAACAATACTCCATTTCTTTTTTAGTTCCCCCGACCCAAAATTTGTGACCATTTGGAGAGGAACAAATAGAAACCAAAAGAAAGAGCTTCATAAGGCTATTAAAAGCGGATAAATTAGTAAATCACAATAATTAAAACCGGATAAAATAGTAAATCACAATAAGTAGCGCATAAGAATGAGGAGATTAATTAATTAATGAGGCGACAATTCTTCCTAATTTCACCATTAAAACCAATAAGAGGTGAGATGTTTCCCATGTTGATCATGGAGTTGGCGAATTGTTCAAAGAAGAAACTCTCATCTTCTGCATAAGCCTTAACCAATTGGATGGTCTTGTCTACATTTCCAGTGAGAAGCACTTGGTCGGATGTAAGAAGGCCTCTGCCCCATAGAATAAGTTTGAAGTATGTGTTGTCGAATCTCGCTGGAGAAGCGAAATCCAAGGGAGATATGTTATTATCGCCTCCTGACGGGGGACAGATCGTTTTCAGACCATAGTAATACGACCTGTCGAGTGTCTCGTCCGGTTGATTGTTCCCGTTTTGGTTGTAAAGTCTTTGCTTGAACGTCGTGCATCTCGCTACTCCAATGCTATGCCCTCCTGCAATACATAATCCAAAGTTTGAATCTTAATGTTTTCATTGCGGGGATGGAGTGACAGAAGTTTTGAGAATTCAAGAGAAGGTCACGGCTTGTTTAGGCAGCTCCTTAATGCATGTGGAGTGATAAGTAGTTTGAATTTTGAAAGTGAAAGAAGGATGGACATTTCGATTCGGTTATATAAACCCGATCCGAGTTATGATCATTCGGTTCGGTTATATAAAACCGAACCGAGTTATGATCATTCGGTTTGGTTCGGATATAGATAAAATAACCGATCGGATATGAAAATTAAAAAACTGAATAGATTCGATTCGGTACGATTATTAACCGAATATACATGGATAACCGATTGGTTACATAAAAATATAAAAATATATAGATAAATGATATTTATCAAATGAATATTTATCTAATATAATTAATAATTAAAATTAGATATCAAATTTAAATAATAATATATTATATTATATTTTTTAAATATATAAATTATTTGAAATATTCCGAATAATATAATTTATTTGTAATTTTATATGATAAAATAATTGGTAAAATCAAAATAATTGAAAAACAACCGAACAAATTAGAGTTCGGTTTTTACTTTGGTTACAATATTTTATTGATATAACCAAACCGTTGTACAACCGAACCGAACCGATTTAAATTCAGTTATTGTTTAGTTATTATCTTTCACAAACCGAATGTAATCCGTACCCATTATAGCCGAACCGATATCCGAACCGAAACACGGCCAGTGCAGGTAAAAAAGGTCACAGCAAAAAAAGTAGTGAATGAAGAAACCGTAAAATCAGAATTTACGAGATTCTTGTTCTGACCTGATAAGGCGACGAGGTCTTCTTCGTTCAAACCTTTGCGTTTGAACATGGTGACGAGATTCTGGATTGTTGAATTCGGTGCGGGAATGTTTGTGTTTGCTCCATTTAGGCTTGCAGTTCTCGAGTCCCTTCTGCCCAATGGAAGCTCCCAAGAAGGTCCACCACTCTGTTCAGCAACATTTTCAGAATGTAAATGATCCTTTAGGCAAAAACCGAAGACCTTCTCTTCGAAAATCACGGGTTTTGTCTGATTTTTTTACCATTATAGTAGAGCCACGAGCAGCGAGGGCGAGAATGTCAGCACAAGAAACAGTTTGAGGGCACACTTGCTCCAGTTTCGCCTTGATCTCATCAATTACTTCAAATCCCCTAAGGGAATTCTTGTTCGGTCCTGCGTTTTTCTCGCTTTTTATCGCTACACTGTCATCCAACAAGACTGACGCATCACAGCCCTGTTTACAACAAAATATCAATCAACCCTTTAAGCTTCTACACGATAAAAACGGAAACAACAGGAAGAAAGACAAATCGCTATAGATATCTAAAGAAACCTGCACAAAGCAATCATGGAAGTGAAGTCTGAGTAACGACGCAGCCATTCTAGAGTCCTTTGCAATGGCTTTTTCCAATACCGCCATGACAATCTCATCTATTTGAGGACAAGAGAACTGATAAAACTGCGGATACAAACCCGAAGAAGAAGTTCTTCCAGTTTGGCCATTGCTTCCCCATCCAAACCCGAAACCTGGATGAGCATTACAGAGAGCAAACGAAAGCAAAACAAAGAGCACGACATTGGGAATATACTTGAAGATAGTCATTTTTTGTGTCTTGAGAGTTCACAGTGAAGTGGTGAGTGAGAGCTAATGGACACAAAGACAAGGGTCTTATACTCATCAAAACTAACTGCTCCTCTTTACCAAATCCTCTGAAAGATTCCTCATACGGATAAAGATAAAGACATGGTCAACTTTCCTTTTTTATTCCTTTCTCTTATCATTTTAAGGCTTTTAACAACTCCAAAAACCATCCATGTGGCTTCACTCACATATTAGGTCAGGCTTCAACCTTCCCAAAACCATCTTTGGACCCATCACAACAGTTGAAAGAATAAAAATATTTAAACATCGAATATGATGAATGAACAACACAAGTTGTACCGAAATATAGTTTTTTTTTTTAAGTATTTACAACTAAAACATGGGTTCTTCTTCTTAGTGATTATCGACATGTCATATTAATTCTGCGATAAAACGAAATGTGAGAAATATTTAGACCTGCATACAGCATTGCAAATGTTTCAAGAGGATAGTTTTACGCTTTAACCAAGTGTCTCATCGGTTTAAGCAACTGGGCAAACCGAAGTGGAACATGTGCCTTGATTAGTGTCCCGTTCTCTGTGTATTCCTATATACAAAAAGAAATGCAACACATGAGAAGGTATATGTTAATTATCAGTAGTGAAACACCGTATACTTACAGTTTTTTCTACCATTCCAACTTTGTGTATTGTACTTAAAAGGTCTCCTTTATCAAATGGCAAGAGAGCTTCAACCCAAACCATTGAATCCTGATATAGAAATTTCCTCAAAATTAGTTAACGCGTTTTGTCATAGCCATGAATTAAAAGACACAAATATTCCGATGATACTAAAAACCTTGAGTTTCTCCTGAACAGCTTTGCAGAAATCATCTAGGCCTTGTCCATTCAAGGCAGATATACAAACAACATTCCCCCTTTTTTCTGCTTCCAGCTTGAACTTTTGAGCCTCACTAACCCTATCAACCTGACTAAGGAGTGAAAAGAGTAGAATTTTTTGTTATTTCAAAATTTATTTTGCAATTACAGCAAGAAATCGAGTAAATATACTGAAATTTACATATTACCTTATTCCAGACAACCAATTTGGGGATTGATGAAACATCAAGTTCTGACAATACCTTCTCCACAGCATCAATCTGTTGCTCTGCCAGAGGATGGCTGAAATTTTTACCCGCAAATGCATCCTTAGCGCTCTCATATCGGATTTTTTTAGCAAGAATAATCAAGGGTTTTTAAGATAGTACACCTGATGTCAACCACATGCACCAGAAGAGATGACTCTGATATCTCTTCAAGTGTTGCTCTGAAAGCAGCAACCTGGAATGCGAATTTTTCAGCCCGTTATACACATCAGGAAAGCAAGACTACGGTCTGAGACCTTATATACATAGACAGTCTCTTATTTGATATTAAAAGACCAGTCAAAAGAAGCAAATAAACAAAGAGAAAGTAGGCACACTAATTGAAAAAAGGATGAAGGTTCGCAGTTAGTCAAGTTTGAAGAGCTTACCAAAGTGGTTGGCAACTTTTGAATAAAACCGACGGTGTCTGTGAGAAGAAACTCCTTCCCGTTTTCCATCTGACGAAGAATCGCAGAAGAAATATCTCATGTTAAAACCTCGTTACCAATGTCATGATATCTCATAATAATAGTCTCGAGCTAGTTGGGAACAAAGAACTTTTAAGACAATAGTCAAAGTTACTACATAGTACACTTCCGTGGAAGATGTTCCCTAACATAAGTTGAAATTTGCCAGATTACTTTGGTCCAAGGAACTTATAGAACGGATACGGAGATGCACAAAATGGATTACTTAGTCTACTGTTAAATTTATGGTGGCATGGAAAAGAGATGTCCCTTAGTAGCACCTAAGAAATGGCTAATTGTATTCTAAAAGAGTGAATGCATATAAAAATGTCTTCGAAGAACAAATTCCGCTGACCTGAACCCTTCTGGTTGTTGGATCTAGTGTTGCAAATAATCGATTTTCAGCGAGAACATCAGCTCCGGTCAATTGGTTTAGAAGTGTACTCTTCCCAGCATTTGTGTAACCAACCTAAAACAATCAAGCAGATCATTAAAAAGTGAAAAATAACGATTTGATCGATTCCTAGACTTGAGAACACATTTGTCCACTTACCAATGATACAACTGGGACTGGTACAGCAACCCTTCGGCTTCTATATTGCTTTCGATGTTTCCTAACAGATTCTAACTCTTTCTTGAGAGCTCCAATCTAGTTGTATTAAAGACGATCATGATACATTTCCACGTTAATAGACTCATGAAACCCAAGAGAGGAGAAAATAAAACAGCAGTTCCCCAAGAAGTGAAGTAGTTGAAGAATATTTATGTTCCTTACTTGGGTACGCAGAATGCGCTTATCAACTTCAATTTGTTTCTCTCCCATACCCTTCACCTGGCCTCCAGCTTGACGCTCAAGGTGAGTCCACATTCTAGTCAACCGAGGTAATTGGTATTCCATCTGTGCTAGCGCAACCTGGTAATAATTTCAATTTTAACCAATTGTTTAATATGAGTCTGATAAGGGAACAACCAGAAGTTTAATAATAATCACTCGTATACGTAAGTTCCATTTTGCCTGTAAAGCTGCTTCGTGAGTTGCGGCTCTTTGATTGAAAATGTCCAGGATAAGGGCAGTGCGGTCACAAACTCGAACATCCCCACCAAAAGCCTTTTCCAGATTGCGCAACTGTCTGACATATTATTGTGCAATTGTACAAGAATAAGAAACTCTTCCATAAGTAGGAAGACAAAGTATCGAACTCCATGATGATCATACTAATGATCATAACGGTAGTAAAAAAAAAATCAATCAGCTAAATAACAAAGAAACTTAAATTTCAAATATAAGATATTGAATTACTCATCTAACCAGCAACGGACTGGTTTTAACTAGAGATTAAGAACCAAATCAGCCAGCAAGAAATTTTAATCTGATAGCAAGAAATTTCTAACTAGAAGTGTTAGATAAAGATAAAAAAAACGCTACCCTGGTGAAAGCTCATCATCAAATATCACAGTTTCAACGTCCAACGCATGAATTGCGCTCCTTATTTCTGAGACCTTTCCCGATCCGATGTATGTTTTTGGATTCAGGGAAGCTAGCCTGCAGTATGTAATCCACCGGCACTGAGTTTTAATAGCGTGATCATAAGATACAAGTTGATCATAGTGAACCCCTGAATTCAGATTCATTTAGAGCAAAATACGCACTTCTGATATGTAGAACCAACCACCATAAGCCCAGCAGTGTCAGCAAGCTGTGCAAGTTCCTCCAGTGATTCTTCTATATCGAACAGACTTTCCCCATCCCCTTTTCTTTCAACACCCACGAGATATGCATTCTCTGCCAGAACCTGCAAAATAGCTTATTTGCAACAGCAACAGGACATGTCCAATATCATTTCACTAGTTTGATTTCAGTAAATCCGAGTGTAAGAACCCTAAGTGATTTCACCCTTAAACCTATGACATTGTCAGGCCAAACTCTACCATTTACGTCAAAATCTCCACATATAGACACTTTATTAACTGTTTTCAAGTTCCTGAACTGTGTCCAAAGCGAAAACCTTATCCACTTATCTTCCAATACACAAATTCGTTGAAGACGAAGCTAAACCAACCAAAAACTCGAATATTCAACCTCTTTTCCATTTCTGAACATGAACTTGACCTCAGAGTTCTCTTCGTCCCCTTCCTTCTTCTTCCTCAACCGTGTAGATGAAGTAGGTTTTGCCTTCTCGGATTCGAACTTCTCCGCAGCTAAATCCAGAAACCCATTCGTTCCACCTTCCTCGGAACTCTCCTTAAATTGTTCGGCAGGTCCTTTGACCAGAATATCGGTCGATAATGGGACGTCGAGCTCATGTTGAGCGATTCTACAGGTGAAACTCCACGATAAACCGTTGTTGCTGATTTTGACATAAGGAACAGTGAAAGAATAAGGAAAATTAGGGATTTGGGATCTAGGTTTAGGATAAGGATTGGAGTTAGAATTCCGCTGGAATTTGGGAATTGAAGAAGAACAGAGGTGTAAGCTCATGGTCGATCACTCGGGATGGAAAATGCGTGGAGGGCCTTCTGTTTTTTAGGCGGAATATCAGAAATACTTCAAAGCTAAATATACCCTTCTCAAAATAATTATTAAACCGAGGAAAAGACAAAACTGCCGAAAACGAGAAAGCCGAACAGTTTTTCGTCGTGAAACCTGAAACCTGTTTAAAAGTTGATAGCAAGAAAGGAATAAGTGATTTCGAACTTGAGAGGGAACGATTTGAAGTTGGCGAACGATTTGAAGTTGGCGAGAAGGAAACTGCCGAAGAGAGCACGAGTCAATCTTCAATGGCGTCAATAAGTGTAAGTAGTTCGATTTCTAGGGTTTTGCAAGCTTTCAAGTCACAAAATGGTTTATTGATTTGAAATGGGTGTCAGTGTCAGTGAGTCGGTTAGGTCGCAAGGGTCGCAAGGGTCGCAGGAGTTGCATGAACATCTTCGACTCCGTGAGTCGGTTGAGTAGCAAGGGTCGCAGTAGTTTCATGACCATCTTAGACTCAGTTTATTGATTTGAAACGGGTGAGTGTCAGTGTCAGTGAGTCGGTTAGGTCGCAAGGGTCGCAAGAGTTGCATAAACATCTTCGACTCAGTGAGTCGGTTGAGTAGCAAGGGTCGCAGTAGTTTCATGACCATCTTAGACTCAGTTTATTGATTTGAAACGGGTGAGTGTCAGTGTCAGTGAGTCGGTTAGGTCGCAATGGTCGTTTGAGTGTCGCGGAGTGTATGAGGGTCGTTTGAGTCGCATGGGTCGCACACGTCGGTTGAGGGTCGCACGGGTCGATTGCGTCGCATGGGTCGGTTGGGTCGCATGGGTCACTTAGGTCGGTAGAAGTATAATGTATTCGTAATTGGTCATTTTGCAGGAAAAAGGGACTAAGAGGAAGGAGTGCGTGAGTGATGCTGATGCTGATGCTGATGCTGCAGTCCCTCTGACACTGGAGAAGAAATTAATAGGGGAAATAAGGAAGTCGGAGAAGAGAATCATCAACGCCGTAAGAGACCTTCTAAGGGATGTCGGGATTCATGTGCCTAATCCAAAATCAAAGGCTGCCGAGAAAGTTGCGATCACCGAAACCCAATCTTCCGACACTGTTGGTGATTTTGCTTTTGAATTCCTTCGACGTCCAAATCCAGTGTCAAGAAACCTTGCTCCTGATGGAGTTCCACCAAGTAAGTAATATTTAGTGAAAAGGTCATTTGAGTGTCAATTTCCATCGAGACATATAAGTCGTAGGGTCGCATAAGCCGTAGGGTCGTTAGAGTCGTAGGGTCGCATAAGCCGCAGGGTCGTTAGAGTCGCATGGGTTTCATATGTCGCATGTGTCACTGGGTCGCTAAAGTCGAATGGGTCGCATGGGTCGCATAGGTCGCATTGGTCCCATTGGTCGCATAGGTCGCATTGGTCCCATTGGTCGCATAGGTCGCATTGGTCCCATTGGTCGCATAGGTCGCTAAAGTCGAATGGGTCGCATAGGTCGCATTGGTCCCATTGGTCGCATTGGTCCCATTGGTAGCCATATGTTTAATGAGGTAAATTTTATGTAGGTACTGGGCCTTTATCGAAGGAGTCTGCGCCATATGTTGAACCTCCGCCGGCGAAAAGAGCAAGAACAATTCAAGAACCCGAAAAAACGGTGGTTCAAGAACCTGAGGAGTTTGTGTGGAATCCCAGAGGATTAGTAAAGGGCTTGATAACCCGATTTCCTACGTTCACTGAGGCTAGCGGTGAAAAGTTGACTAATCTATATTGGTTCCTGAAAGCACCTCGACATGAGCGGTGGTGGAAATCTGAGCTA
>CM071872.1:37115023-37138089 GCA_036759665.1 Gynandropsis gynandra | reverse complement strand
GAGGAACAAGGGTCGCAGAGGGACAAGGGTCGCAGGGTCAAACTGGGTCGCTGGGTCAAACTGGGTCGTAAAGTCGCAGGGGTATTTTGGGAATATCAACATTTATACGGGTACTTTTGAAGTTAGAAATATTTTCTTTTTCGGGAAGGGTATTTTTGAAGTGTTTTAGCCCTACGAGGGTATTTTTGAAGTTACCCCGTTTTTTTAAAGGAAGTCAAGTGTTGATGGAAAAATCTTCCCCCCGTGTTTTTTGTTTTTTGTTTTTGTTTTTAAATTTCTTCGCAACACAATGTAGAAAAACTTGAAATTTATTTGCAACAAAATTTTGATATAGAAAAACTTGAAATTGTTTTGCAACTTAGAAAATGTCAAACATTTTCATCATCTAATGTTGATAAATCGATGTATAAGTCAAAATAGATTCTCAATTTATAGATGTTAAACAATAATAGAAAAATATGAAAATAAACTAAAATAAAAGAACTCGATAAAATGATTCGATCGAGTGGTCGGATCGTTCGGTCGACGAATAAATTTTAACCTTAAAAACCAAAAACTAAAGAAATTAGACCAGAGAAAAAACCTGGGTTGAGCGTTTGTTCAAGGTGTGCATCTTGACCAAGCAAAATCTGGACTGGTCGAACATTACCCGATGGTCTTGTTCCTCGCTCCTTTTGGCCTCTTCTACTTGTATAGATTTCTTATAGTCTTTTCTAAATGTTCTTAGGTGTTCTTGTGGGATCTTAGCCATCCTTTCATGTCTCATTATGCGAACACATCTCGAAACTCCTTTACATTGCATCTCATCGTGTGTCCTCGTGAGAACACGTCATGAAACTCTTTTGTCTTATCCCTTGTTGTTTTCCTCGTGAAATTTGTGGGGATTCCATAATCTCGTTCATATCATTCCCTCCTTATTAAGAGGAATTTTCCATAAATCTAGCCCTTCGATTAGAGAAACATTAGGACTGGTGTGTTTGCTAACTCTAAAATGTCCATCTCCTTGCGTTAGAAGTTGTGATTTGTGTCTCTGTATAAGCTTTTATGTGCACACATGCACCCACACCTCTTCTCTCAACCACAAAAATCTAGTTTTTTCTTTTTATCCGGTGGTTTCTTCTTTCAAAAAATGCCTCGAGAACCCTATTATGAATTAGGAGCAAAACTAGACACACATTCGACGGTTTAGATATTAAGGTCATGTTCTCACTCATACTCAAAGAAAGAAACATTAGCCCCTCGAATGTGCTCTCACATGCCTCTTTATGGGTTTCTCTCAGGACCTCATGGTCGTTGAACTTTACACACCTCTTGTCCTTTAATAGTTGCTCCTTTGTATCATGTAATTCCCAAAGTTGTTGCATATTATAGGTTATTCGTCTTCTGATATCTCATGCTCCTCACAACTTTCATATGCGTTGTAAAGCCCATGGTCATCCCCTAGTACCACCTCATATCTAGTTCTATCACATGTTCGCCATCCACTTGTGCCAACATTAACCGCGGATTTAGACAATCTTTGGTGTAGTGATCTCAACCCTAATATTCGAGATATATAATGTCACAATTTCATATAAGGATTTTGTTGATACTTGTGCTCTTGGTCTGGATGTATCTTTGTAGAAGTTATCTATGCTTCAAAACCCTTGCACAATTCATTATGGATATTGATTCGCCAATCTACAATCATTTGAGGATGCATATCATAACTGCATGCATTTCATCCCACGTCATTATTTCTCTCAATACCGAGAAAAAAATATGAATAAACCTCGCAATCTTTCAAAAAAAAGTGTTCTGTTCAATTTCTCTCACTCACTCGTCTATTTTTTTTCTTGACCTCTCCTTTTTGATTTAGTTTAGAACTCAAGAACAAACTCGAAGTTAATTTCTGACACACAAACTAAATCTTGACACTATAAGTGTGTAACATTCGACATTTAAGTAAACTTTTATACTTTAGAACTACTATTCCTAACTAAAGACTCTTTCTATTTCTTCTATCCATTTCCTTTTTGTTTTTATACTTTTTCTATTTTTTTCTTCTGCTTTTTCCTTTTTCCCAATCTTCTTTTTTTTCTTCCTTTTGTGTTGTTCTAAGATCTATCATAATTAGAACGTGGCTCCATCAACAAGTTGACAACCAACATGAATTTTAACATAGTTTAAGACAACTGATATTTTGTTGTTCTACTCTGCGAACTATATATCTTCTTAAAATGTTCCATTATCTGTGATGGATCCATATACTAATGTTTTCGCCGAAGTTCAAAACTTACCAACGCCATGATGATACACATAGAAATGGTCACATCCTCCAAATGCTTAAAATAAGCACCGGTGGCATCAACATCATCTGCATGGAGTGCCTAGTTGATTGAATTTTAATCTCATCGACAATTTTCTTGTGCATGAGAACCAACTTTAGGTTGCAATACCAATTATCAAAGTTCCTCCCAACCAATTTATAGACATTTTAGATGATATACAATGAAATGAAAGACATTTTTTCCAATACAATTCAAGAGATCTACAAACAAAAAGAAAATAAACACACAACATAAGAACAACACATAAAACATTATACATATATGGACTTCATTTAAACAATGTAAATTACTAATCTACGCTCCTATAACACTAAAAATCATATTTCTTAGTAGCAATCTTTTAACCTATCTAATTGAGTGAGCCCCTTAGTTGTCATGTGGCTTCTCAAATATAATAACTAGGTTCACATGCTTATGTAGTACCTTTACATCACATAGACCCTTTGTTTTTAAATCGTTCTTATCGATATAGTTGAGTTCACTCATCATTAAAAGTTAGTAAACAATTGTGATTTGTATCTTGGGGTAGTCCAGACATATTAATATTTAAATTGCTCTTTCCTATTATGCATCTTATGTGTAGACATACACTCGTTAATCCTAAAATTATATGCTCCTAGTAGTTGAGTAGCACCATATAAATGAGAATTAACTCATGTGTCTACATTGATGAGAAATCCACTAGTCAAAACTATTTTGACACTTTGGACTCAATATTTTAGTAGTGTTATGCTTCTTCAAAACATTTCTTGGTCATGTAGTCCCATTGCTTGGTCATGACTTATGTCACAAAAAACTCTCGACCCAAACAATCACACTACTTGATCCAAGTAACAATTACAGAGAAAATGCTCTATTTGAGCAAGCCCATTGCTCGGCCGAACTTGACCTTAAATAAGTTTTCTTGAATCGAACAATCCTAATGCTTAATCGAACAACATGCGAGCTTTCTTATAGACAATTTGATCAATCTGGGTAACATTTTACTTGGTTCAACAACTCTTATAGAGGAAACACTCGACTCGAGTAACATTTACTCGATCAAACTTTCTAGATAGAGAATTCATTTGGGTCAGGCAACATTTTGATCTGTGGGTTTTCCAAAGTTCTTGCCTCGGTACTTGGTAAAAAAATTCTTATATTTCTCGGTCGAGTGCATCGTCTCTTGAATATGTTTGGTCGAGCATTTGTTCATCTAATAAAGAATTTGTACAGAGAATTCGCTTGAGCCAATCATTCTAACTACTTGGCCAAACTAGGTTATTGTCTTATACACTCTATGTAACACCCTCATCCCGACACAGACTGAGACTGTGGAGGTGGACACGTTTATCATTCCTAAAACACATTTATGGAATAAAAATGATATTTTATTGAATATTTTGAACAATGAAACAAATTAACAAACAGAAAATTCATAGTCACGAAAAATAAATAACATACGAAATATTTGATAAAGTCTTCGAAAATCTCTTGTCTGTATTGGCAATTTGTTGTGGGCTTGCTACTATTCAACCCCATTCCTTCTCTTTTTCATCATAACATGTTCATCCACAACAATCCACAAACGAGGTGAGTATAAAATACACATTGAATGAGACCAATGCATGAATCTACTTACCATGCATTCAACCACTCTTAATTTTAATAACAAATTAAGAAAAACTATAATACTATAAAACACTCTCTCAACTCCTCCTAACCCTAACTAAGTATCTTAGGTTCAAAACTAGTGTCACACTGAATGTATACTACAAAGTCCACGTGACTCTAGCTTGGACATAATTCTCATGAAGTCTCTAGGATCTCAACAATTAAGCTCTCGCAAGTTCACACAAAGACTCCAACCATTAGTATAGACCGAAGCTGTCGCAAGGTCACAGAGGCCCTAGCCATCATACTTGTATGTTCGTGCCAATGCTGTACATGTCGCGGCTAAACCAGGTGGCGGAAACAATTAGACAGAGCTCAACCGAAATACTCTTCTAGGTTCAATGATGAGTATTGGGCAATTCTTATGAATCTGCTCAAGTTGATAGACTCCGGTGCTTCGCACCATATGACGGGGTTTCACACCGATTTGATGTCTTGTTCGGTAGGTCTACCGAATGGACATCGGATAGAAGCTACTAATATTGGTACTATTCGGTTTGATAGTGTTTTTTGCTTACGTGATGTCTTATATGTGCCCACGTTGCATTGTATTCTGATATCGGTAGCTCAGTTGCTGAACAAAATTTTTGCACTATTACATTCACTGATCGTTTGTATCTTATTCAGGACCATACAATGAGGACTCTGATTGGAGCAGGTGAGGAATGCAATGGGGTATATATCTTCAAAGGAGCAGTACCGATGCAAGTTGATAAGGCGGTTTGTTTTGAATCTTGTGATCTATGGCATCGAAGACTCGGGCGTCCATCAGACAGATTGTTGAAATTTTTGTTTTTTTTCTGATATTGAAATAAAGATCGAGATTAAAGACCCGTGTGATATTTTTTTAGAGCGAAACAAACTCGTAATTCTTTTATGGAAAACGATAATAAAGCAAGTGATTATTTTGCATTGATCCATTGTGATGTGTGGGGATCGTACAATACTCCTAATATTGGAGCTTACTATTTTCTTACAATTGTGGATGACTTCTCGCGGGTTTTGTGGATATACTTGCTCACGCATAAGAATGGGATGAAAACCGTCTTACCGTCTTTCTTTTCTCTTTATGGGTTATGTCAAGTCCCACAGTGTTGGTTTGACAAACTGACCACGACTCTCCTTCGGTACGGTTTTACCCAATCTTGGTCGGATTATTCTTTATTCTCTTCGTGGTTCTTCCCGACTTTACGTCTTAGTTTACTTTGATGATCTCTTGATTGCAACGACTTGACGGAGATCGATGTTTTAAGGCATATTTACGACAATGTTTCTATATAAAGAATCTGGGTCCGATCAAGTATTTTCTTCGAAGCCGGCTGCTACACCACTTGAACAAAATCACAAGCTACTGCAGTCCACTAACCCGCCATACAACGATCCGACACAATATAAACGACTTATTAGGCGACTCTTATACTTGACTCACACTCGATCCGAGCTGAGTTTTGTTGTGTATATTTTGTCCCAATTCCTGCAGAATCCGCGGGATTACCATTGGTTAGCTGCGACACGACTTGTTTAAGGTGCTTCTTCGTTTCTTTGGTTTTTCTCATCGACGACCCATGCAGATGTTCTGTGATAGTCAAGTTGCGCTTCATATCGCCTCTAACTCAGTGTTTCATGAGCGGACTAAACATATAGAAGTCGATTGTCATTATGTTCGGTTAAGTTCAAACGAGGCCAGATTGCAGCTGCACACGTCCGTTCATCCGAGCAGGTGGCATATATTTTCACCAAGACCTTGAGACATCATCCTTTCTCCTATTTGTGTTCCAAGTTAAACACTCGTGACCTTCATGCGCCAATTTGAGGGTACATATTAGGAGATATATCTGGAATGTGTTGCTAATTTGTAAGAATTTAGTTTTCATGGTTTTCTTGTATATATACATTGACAAATTTAATGCAAAACCTCGAAAGGAATTAAACTTTGTTAATTAAGTTTGTAATTTCTAATAACTTTAATAATAATCATTAAGGAAAAACAATAAATCAATATTAATCTTAATTATATCAAATATAAGTTTATATATTGATATTATCTAATATTTAACGAATTAATTTACGGAAATCATTATCAAATATATAACTAAATTTTGGTATAAATTTTAGATATAACAAAGTATGATGAATATACAATTTAATTTAGAAAAATGAATATAGAATTATTTAATTTATTTTTTTAAGAAAAATTTGATATTTTGTTGATGAGAAATACATCAGTTGGTTCCTCCCACATTTGATGGTTATCGGCTCATCATAGGCTTTTAAGTTGTCTTGACCCTACGAGATGCCCAACAAGCTTTTTCAACATCAATTTTTTTTCATTTTTTAAATAGTGCAATTAATGTTATATTATTTTGTAGTTCTCATTATTGACTATATTAGATTATGCCCGATACCTTTGTTAAATTTTAAATAGTGAAATAATAATAATAATAACAATAATAATAATAATTAATAATAATAATATTGTTATTATTATTATTTCATATACTAAAAGAGTCAAATTTACTAAAGAAGAGTAAAATCCATTAGGTTGTTAAATGTTTAAAATAATTCATTTTAATTTAATAGTTTCCAGACATAATGAATAATTAGTTTTCTTTTACAACATTAGAATTATTTTAATTATTTTTCTTTTGGATACTTTTGCGTTTTATAGCTTAATCATGTTTTCCATCTTTATATATATAAAAGATATGGTCTCAAACGTATAATACTTAGATTTCCCAAAGGAAAAAAAAAAGGTCCGACAATTTGAATTTTATTTATTTTTAATTAAATTTAACTTTTCTTTTGATTCTCATTTGAACGAATTAAAATCTAAAAATACATAATTATCACTTTTTCTAAAAAAAATTATAAAAATATATATCTAAATTTTATTGTAATTTTCTTTAAAAATTTAAATTTTGATGTTTTTAAATTTGTAAATTTTTCTAAAATTACATTATATTATATCATATTAACGATTACTTTAATGTTATTTTCGATTATTAGTTTGACATCATAAAATTTTTTAAAATTTGAAAAAATTTAATAAAAAAATAACAACTAAATCTATATTATATATAGTTTCTGTAATAACACAAATCTAGGAGTTTTATTAAATAGCAATGCAATAATTTCTAAACTTTTGTATCTTATTTTAATAAACAATATTAAATGTATTAAATCAAGTTCCTTTATTTTTCCGGTTAATTCCACGCTTTAACCATCTCTCGTTTCCCTATAAATCTCACTGCCACTTTGCCTTTCCCCCACGTCTCTCTCTCTCTCTCTCTCTCTCTATCCATATATACATAAATAAATATATATATATATATCTCTGTGTGAAGAAAAAATAGAGAAAAAAAAAAAAAAAACAGCAGCAGAACATGCAAGAACTACCAGATTGCTTCTACGAAAGAGACCAACCAAAGTTAATAAATCCGAAATTTCCGACACCAAATCACTGTCTCTATCTCTCGAACCTCGACGATCATCATTTTCTTAGATTCTCAATCAAATATCTTTACGTTTTCCAGAAATCCATCGGCTCTGAGATTCTCACAGATTCTCTATCTAGGGTTCTTGTGGATTACTACCCATTAGCAGGTCGGATTAAAGCTGTTAAATCCTCAAACCATCAGAATTATAACAAGCTCGAGATTGATTGTAATGAACAAGGCGCAGTTTTTGCAGAAGCTTTCATGGATATTACTTCCCATGATTTTCTTCAACTTTCCCGGAAACCAAATAGGTCTTGGAGGAAGCTTTTATATAAGGTTCAAGCTTCATGTTTCTTGGATATTCCTCCCCTTGTTATTCAGGTTTAATCTCTATCCTTTTTCTTTCTTCTCATGCTTAAAGCTTTTTTTTTTTTTGTTTTTAGATGAATATAAATGAGTTCAGAAATTATTTGTTTTTCCATTTTCTCTATTTATTATTATTATTTTAAGATTTGGTTAATGCGGTAAAAATGGTTTTTTTTATGAGTTTTTTTTTTTCATTTTGTGACTTATCATTATCAGTAATTTATTATCGAATTCTAAACCTCTGGAAATAATTATATTAATTGTGTAGTTTTGTTTTTCCTGTAAATATTGAAGTTTGTACAAAAGACAGACGTATATAAACAGACAAGGAGAGATAGTGAGTTTCCAATTTATACATATAAAATTACTATACTTTAACTTATTATCTATTGGGTTAAAAATATATGAAGTTATTAAAAATTAACATCAAAATATATGATTTAAATGATAGATAAATTTGTGACCATCATTTTAATCTCTGACATATTAGTTCCCAATTCGAAATTCTTTCTCCATATGAAACATCAGTTTACCGGAACGACGACGTTTTACTGAGCTCTGACGGATTTGCCTTTCGTTTTTACCGGCAGATGACGAATCTCCGTTGCGGAGGAATGATCCTCTGCACCGCAATCAACCATTGCCTGTGTGACGGCATCGGTACATCACAGTTCTTGCATGCCTGGACCCACGTCATCAGTAGGCCCCACGACGGTCATCATCTACCAATTCAACCGTTCCACTTTAGACACGTGTTGGAACCCCGGGACCCTCCACGTGTCACCCACTCGCACTCTGGGTTTACTCGAATCACCCTCGGCGACCAAAAAGCCTCCAGAACTACCCTCGATCTAACCAAGTATTTACAGTCACAGCCACTGGCTCCCGCCACCTTAACCTTCACCCCTTCCCTCATCCTTCACCTCAAGAAAACTTGCACTCCTTTGCTAAAATGCACCGCCTTCGAAGCGCTCGCTGCTCACACGTGGCGTTCGTGGGCTCGTTCACTGGATTTACCATTGACTATGACAGTCAAACTCTTGTTCTCAGTCAATGTTAGGAAAAAGTTGACTCCCGAGTTACCACAAGGGTATTATGGGAATGGATTTGTACTTGCTTGTGCTCAAACTCAAGTACAAGAACTAATAAATGGGAATATTTACCATGGGGTAAAATTAGTTCAAGAAGCCAAATCAAAGATAACCAATGATTATATCAGATCGATGATTGATTTGTTCGAAGACAAAATGATCAAAACCGACACCTCTTGCACTTTGGTAATTTCGCAATGGTCGAGATTGGGATTAGAGGATTTGGATTTTGGAAGTGGAAAACCTTTGTACATGAGTTCTTTAACGAGTGATATTTACTGTTTGTTTTTACCTGTTATCGGTAACTTTAACGCCGTTAGGGTTCAAGTGTCTATGCCGGAAGGATTTGTCAAGAGGTTTGAATACTCCATGGTGGAGTTTTTGGACGGAAAAACTAACGAAGAGGAGAATGGTGTTGTATAATTTTCTCGGGGTTTCTTTAGTGGATTTTTATATGTTATAATCTATAATTATTAAATTTAAATGTAATAATATAATAAAATAATAGTATGTTACAATATAATAACTTTCGACACCAACCAAATAAAAAAAGTTATATTATATTATCTTATATCAATTAAGATATACATAATGTATTTTTATATATATTAATGAACAATTCTAAAGTTTTAATTAAGTCGTTTTCGATAAATAGTGGTATATATATATATATATATATAAAGATGTTAGAGTGTGATTTTGCTCATGCTCATATTAGTTAATTAACGTAAAGAATAAAATTATTCTATGTGTTTATTATGTATATAAAGTTTTAGAGATTTGTACGAAGCATGTAAGATATATTATCTTAGGATAAGATTCTCGTGAAATATTTAGTTCCAAGATTAGGAAGTCAACCCTTGCTTTATTCCATAAGTAAACCATACCTTATTATATTTGTCTCTTTAAATAGATATTCGGCATCGTATTTTTTGTATATATACATCCACATAAATACACACTATTCGATTATACGTGAACATGCATATTGGAGTTTGGTTGAATATGTTTACTAGGTCATTTATTCGTACTACGTTAAATGATAAGATCTTACAAATTATGAAAAATTTATTTACATTCAACATTTACTGATTTAGTCATGCCTCCTCTTTTTTGCAATAGCTGGTAAATTTTGTCTAAATCACCCCTAATCACATTAGCTTTTTCACATAACAATTCATTTTGTAACGAAGCATAAATAAAAATCATTATATTTTTGATAATTTAGTCAAAAACTTCGAAACAATGTTTATGCACCATTATTAGAATCTTATCTCATATAACAAATTTAGTTTTTTTTATCATGAGTTCTAAAAGATTTATTCCCAATACGATCTCCTTGTAAAAGTAACAATTGCAATTATATGTGATGCCCCATTTAAAATGATATCATGTTTCTCTATGATCATATTTGAGAACGTTATAATGTTCTTTTTACTTTCGTATCCATACACAAAGAATATCTTTAATCTCATATAAAATGTGAATGATTAGATTGTAAATATTGTGTCTTTCATATGTTAATTGAGATTCTAGATTTTTATGTTTCTTTCCATGTTGTAAACTAGTTCTTCATATATTAGTATATTTATATTAGAGTCGATTTGAATATTAGCTGAAAAAATAGCATTGGATAATCCTTCAAAGAGTGATCATTCTTTTGCAAAAGATATTCTATTTCGATTAGAGTGTGTTCTGTAGGAGTAATGGGGAGATAAAGAGTCCCACATTGGAAAAATCACATGAATGAACCCATGTATATAATGGGTTATTCAATAGTCATGTCTAAATGGATTACAAGACCATGGGCATGGGCTTCTTAATAATGGGCATGGGTTTCTTCATGGGCTTCTTCATGGGCTTCGGATCCTAATATTAATGGGTCAAGATAGGGCCTTGGGCTCTTGGGCTCAATAGATAATTCCGAATTTAATTTAAATTTTTTCGGTTTAGTTTTCCGAAATCAATTTTAAATTCGGTTTACAATGGTTCTGAAGCCAACAGTCACACCTCTCCATTTTGAACGAATTGGCTCCTTTACAACCATTGCAATGGTTCAATCAAAACCGTTTTTTGGCTCCTCAAGGCTCCAGAAAGTGATGATGGTTGAAAGCCTATAAATAGGAGGTCAATTGTTCTGAAAAGAAATCCCGTTTTCTGAGATAAACACTTAAAAAGTAGATTCATCAAGAAATCACAAATTTCTTGAGATCGTTGCATCCTCTAGGCAGAAGCGAGGACAAATTTCTGTCTAAGGACACTGCTCATCGCAGGCCTCGATCAATTCACGTTCGGTAACCACGTTTACTGTCTCATTTACTCATTGTTAGTCGAATTGTTTCATAGATTCTGGTTTTTCCTATTGAATTATACTAGGTACGGTTGATTGGTTTCTAACATGTTCCTCATATTATTGTTGAGACATAGTAAGATCTACAATTTAAAATATGATGCATTAGTTGATGGTTGCAAGAGATCATCATGAAAGAGTTTGTATGAATAACAAACGACCTGAGATGTTTGGAGTTTTCAGAAATTATGGCCATTGGTCCATATATTTTAGGTACTAGGCATTCAAATATTAGAAGCATCACAAATAATTAGTATTTATGTATTTGTTTTGTTCATTTAGTAAGCTTAATGGTCAATATATATATATATCTTTAAATTTTGTATACTTTTTATCATTTAGAATGTATATATCAGCAAATAAAATATGTCCTTAATTTTGTTTAATAACATTCTCAAATAATATGCTTCATTAGTTCTTGGTTATACATAGTGTAAGTGTCCAATAACATAACCTCGTTGTCTTAGAGTTCAAATATTCTTGTAAATATTCCATACAACACAAGATGGGACATTTGCGTATGTTAATTATTTTGCATTTTCATGTAGCTCATTACATTTTAACCATTATGTAAATATTTTACAATCAACTTTACCTTCCAAATCAATATTATTAAATGTATCTTGTTTTCTTGGTAAATGAAATGCCAATCACTCTAAATGTATATTAGGGAAATGAATATCACATTATAGATTCTCCACCTCCAAATACATTTTGTATTTTTTGTCACATACTCAGACATATATGAATATTTTTTAGAAGATTTTAAGTTAGGCGTAAGTCTATATAAACTTTGTTTATATATTTGAAGAGGTATTTAATTGCTTTTCACCATAAAAACAATCATTACTATCAACAGATGGATCGATAGATCCGTCTGTTGAAACATGTACCAACTGATACCAATAAAATTTCAACAATAAAAAATCTGTTAAAATCCTTTGGTTTTGTCAATAGAATATCAACAGATAAGCACCATTGAGACATCCCTTGATGTCCGTTAAAAAATAAGACATGTTTTTCAACAGATTGAAAAAGAATTTATCTCGTTGGTAAATTGTTGAAAATCTTGTGTGCCGAGTCAACAGATACCAATTACAAAATTTAAATGACATATTTAGATTTCGAAGCAATATTTGGAAAAATTTTGATCTTTAACGATCAACATTCACTCGTTAATAATTTCAATTGGTTATCGTTAAAAATAACAATATTAATACACCAATCTCGGATACTCTAGCATCAACAGTTGAACTATAAACATACTTTCAAAATTGACTTCCTCTTCTAATAAATATATATATATAGATTAAGAGAGTATATTTATAGAAAAAAAGATTCCATAATAGAGAAGGTTACACAAGAATTCTTATACGAATTGGAAAAGTTCATGAATTTTGCGTTGATGCAATCTTTGTATCAAGAACGCATGACAATGTTATGTCCTTGCAAAAGATGCAAAAATATTAAGTATAGAAGTCAAAAAATTATTTACAAACACCTTTATAAGATCGGTTTTGTGGAGAATTATCAAGTTTGATTTTTGTACGGTAAAGATACTGGCGGTAGAGTGTGACTATGCAACAATAATAAAAAATGGAAAGAAATAAAGAGGGTTGTATATAAACAACGACGATCAATATATATGTTGAAAAGGTATCAGACGAAAGATTTATATTGCGATATAATTTATACGTTATACATATCGAGAAAAACTAATTTGATAACAATAACACCATTTTTTTGAATGTTACGGGGTAAATGAAAGATAATATAAAGTCGAGGAAAGATTTGAATATAGAATGTTGAAGATCGAAGTTGGATTACGAGATGGAAAGATACCGATCGATCTGATATTTAGATTGTTTATTCCTTTAAAAACAATATTATTGAGGTGATTAAAAGAAGATATTAAATTTTTCGTTGATTATGCATCGAACCTTAGTCGATGTGTGGATATTGGCTTGAAGAGTCACAATTGTTATGTTTTCATGCAATGACTCATCTCAATTGCATTTGTTGAGTTTTTATCACGTACCATGCATGACACTTTATGCTGAATTAACATTTTTAGAGGTATTTGAGCAACAAATTTAAAAATAAATGACTTGGTTTATTTAAGAACAATATTCTCGATGTATTATGCTCTTTTAAAAAGGTGTTTTCCTTCGTTTTTCGATGTCGTGGAAATTTTTCCAGAAAATTTACCAAAAGAGCTAAAAAGAAGGTTTTCACCGAGAAGATACACACGAACACGAGTTTGTTGACCCTCGCGCAAAACATATGTGAAGACTGTGATGGAAAAGATGTCACAACCAACACAAGCTGTCAATTCATCTATGGATGAACTTGATTGAAAAGATCACACAACCAACACAGGTTGTCACTTCATCAATGGATGAACTTATTCTTTTTCAAAAGGATAAGATATATTTACAAGTAAATTTTTATTGTTTTAACACTAAATTATAATCACAAATAATATATTTTGTTATACTAAAGTTGAATTGTTTTATACATGTAATATGTTCAGCCATATAAGGGGCGCTTGTACGGTTTGAGTTATCTACAAAAGGATGTTGGAGAGGATGCCATGACGGTAACCCATCACGGTTTATGACACATACTCCCAAGAATGACGCATCGAGCAACTCGAGATGTTGTTTCAATATTGTTTGGCAAAGATGCATCATATGGAGTGTATTATAGAGTTGATGACCGATCAATCATATCAACCACCACCACCTCTATCACATGTAGACGACACAACGCCGAGGCAAGACCTGGAATTCGATTTAGAAAGGACCTTGTCTCAAGGCGGCGAAGCAAACAAGGAAGAAAATGGTGGCGGTTTAGATAATTTGTAGGATTTAATATTTATATTTGTATTATTTTAATTTAAATATTGTATTAAACTCTTTTTATATATTTTAATTTTGAAGTTTATTAATGTTTTAAGTTTAGAAGTTTTTTTTTTAATTTTTTCATAATCATCACTAGAAAATCACCAATTCGGGACGACAAAATCCATCCGCATCATCATAACTTTCACAATCAGTCCTTTAACAAGATCTTGTAGCTACACTCGTTGATTGTGGATCTCAATTTGCATTATGAACGACAAAATCGTCGGCAAAGCGTCGGAATATTATATTAAATAATTTATACAAAGTTCTATTAAAATACCATTTACTTACATATTGTCTGATCCATATAAAGAATTATCTTTCTTTAAGTTTTTGGAGTTGAGATTCATCGATGTTCATATATGTATTCTTAGTATATCATCAAATATCCTGTAAAATTTTACAAAATCCTGTAAATGTTAAAAATAGAATATGTATACACAATTGAATCTGATTACATATAGTTATAGTATGTTACATTTCAAAAGGCCTTAGATATTAACAGTTGAATAGAATATATATATATATGTGCGATATGTGTAGATCTCGTTGTGACAACCATACATCTTTTGCTTTACCAGCAAGTCGACCAATTCCACAAAATATATCTGGAACATTGGATAGTTGATATGAAATTGTCACACCACCATCAAAATATCTGTTTGTATTCCTACTTCACATTTAAACATGTGGCTCGAAGTAGTAAAAAATGAAGAATGATATTTCCTCATTCACGTATTGTTTCATAATTGAACAATCTCGATGAGCTTTTTGTTTGTTTTTTTCTTTAGATGAAAAATAAATATCTCAAATGAATACATCCAACAAAATTGAACTGGACTTCCTAATGCAGTTCGTGTAGTAGACGAAATGTAAGATGCTCCATAACATCGAAGAATGATAGCGGAAAAATGTTCTCCAAGTTACATAGTATAGTAACTATATTACTTTCCAGTCTACGAACCACATCTACACTTAAATTTATCACACATAAATCACGAAAAAATTTTCCAATACCTGAAACGTGAAAATAGTAGTTTACTATTTAACAATTAATAGATTTAAATTATTAATCATTAAATTTCAAAAACTATGTCTTCAATGGCTTTGTGTGCATGTTTTTCCAATAAATTAAAAAAACATATGGGAAGTAATATTCGCATGAATACATGACAATCATGAATGTCGACGTACCTCCGATGCTAGACACATAACCATCAGAAAATTTCACATTTTCTTTCAACCATTTCTACAATTTATATTTATCACTTATATGTAATCCTTATGTGAGCAATACTCTTCCAGATCCTTGCGTTATTTAATATTATCTTTCGTTTTTCTATGACATTGAATACTGTGTTGATGATATTATAAAAAATTCTCCTCTATATGCGTGACATCAAATTATGTCGAAACTCTAGATCTCAAAATATGCTTTTCTTGAACTAATTGTGAGTAATTACATAACCACCAATTCTCGGATGATTGTTCCTTCCACAATCTATACTCCTAGGAACATCGAAAGCAATAAATCGTTCATACAAAATCTCTTCAATAGTCAAAACAAGAGGAGGAGATTTCTGTACAACTATATTCCTTTTAAATTTTTTATTGTTACGCCATAATGTATAATCATCAGGAAGAAAACGATGATGAAAATCAAACCAATTTGTCTTTCGTCCATATTTCAACTGAAAAGCATATTTTTGTCCATGCAATATGGACAAGCCAATCGACCATGCGTTGTCCATCCAGAAAACATACCATAAGTTAGAAAATCACTTTTTATCCACATAAGAGCACCTAGTAATAAAATTCTATCATCTCAAGACGTTGTATGCTTGAATCCATTTCATAATTCTTTTAATTCATCAATAAATGGTTAAAACAATATATCCAAACTATTTTTATGATGATTAGGCCTAAGAACCAATATTGTTAATAACAAAAACTCCTTTTTGATGCACATACCGGGTGGTAAATTGTACGGTGTCATAATAATTGACCACAACGAATAATTCCTCCCAAACATTCCAAATGGATTAAAATCATCAGTGCAAAGGTCTAAATAAAAATTTTGACTCTCAGTTGCAAAATCAGAAAATATGTTGTTATAGTATTTTCACGCTCATCAATTTCTTTATCTCATAATATGACTCTATTGTATTCTTATCTTCAGACAAATAATCTCTTACTAATTGCGATATAGAATTCATGTAATTCTCAGAAAGAGTATTTTATGTTTTCAAATTCATCAAACGTGTAGATAAAGAAAACTCTGAATGAGTCGTTCTACAACCATCATAAACTGGATATCTAGCACTTTCTAACATATCAAAATATCTTTTTGTATCTTCATTTGGATCTTCTTCAGTATTTTCCTCATTTCTTTCATCGATTACATTTTGCACCATTTCCATATAAGGGTTCATTTCTACATCTTGAGATGTCTCAAACACTTCATGATGTACAATACTCGTACTAAAATCTTCCAGAACATTACTAGGTCGTGGTGCAAAATTCTCTCCATGAGATAACCACATAAAATAATTAGGAGTAAAACCTTTTAAGTAAAGATGATTCCAAATGGTTCACTCTTTAACAAATTTTTCATTTTTGTATTTAACATACGTACAAACCAACTTACCGGTTTCTTTATAAACTTGTTGATTTGTCGCCATCATCATAAACTGTGTAGCACCTTATATAAACTCCTTCAATACACCTTGAGTTTCTGGATCAACTCCTTTATACATCCATTGTCTATAAGCCTAAATATTCGATCTTGACGATGATGCCATTGTGATAAGAAACAATAAGATGATATGGAGTAAAATGTATGATAATTTTGTGTGAGGAATAGATGAAGATAAAAGGGGTTTAAATAGGTAATTTCAAGATAGATTATGAACTAAAACCAATATTTGTCAACGAGCAGTCCCTAAACTATCCCTAAATCCAAACGATTTCCCTTCAGATTTAACCATCCATAAATTAATATAATTTTAGGATCACAGAAATATTTTTCTTCTGCAAATTTATGGATGGAAAGTGGCATCTTCCTATTTATGGATGGATAATGCTATCGTTTGTAAAAAGTGGATGTACTTTATAGCCGTTCGTAAATTACGGACGGAGATACCATTCGTCCGTAATATGCGATGATCATGGTTTTTATGTCGATTTCGTCTATAAGTACGAACAATTGCGGATGTTGTTTCCATCTGCAACTTTGCGAAAAAATTACGGACTAACTTTTCTGACCATCGGTATTCCATCCACAATCCCTCCGGGAAATTGCGAACTGCGGAGGCCGTCCAGAGATGCCATAATTTCTAGTAATGAATATCAACGAACATTCATTGATTATTTCTCATTAATATCAACGGGCATCTAAAGCTATGTAAATTTCACATAAAATCGTACCAGTGGATACACATTCATAATTTAAAATTTCGTGTGAAATGTTTCATCGAATGCCCGTTGATCATATTTCATCAATACTAACGGATCCTCATTGAATGTTTCAATGAATATCCATCGATGGTCATTCGTTGATACCAACGAATACCCGTTGTACATGTTAACGGATACCCGTTATATATATAACGAATATAACCGTGGATCGCTGTTGAAAATAATCTATGTATAAATATGTTAGATTTCATCGGTACATTTTCAACATATATTGACCGTTGAAAAGATGCTAAAATTTGCAATAGAGGATTGTTTTCACTAACTATTTATGAACGATTGCGATTCCGTTGAAGTCCGATGAAATCGTCCGATGAAATTTGCGATTTCATCGAAGAAATGAAAATTTTTAGTAGATATGCCCTTTTAGAATCCATCTTTTGTAGTGTTTGTTTGATTGCACCATCCATATTGACATTCTCTATAAATTTATGAAGCAAATATATCTTGTGAGAAATTACATTACAATTACTAATTTAACATAATTTTTAGAACACATTTATCATTTTTTGTCTTTTATAAATCAAATAACCATCATTGTTTATATAAATTTTGACAAATTAAAATTTTGGGAAGCCTTCTGTGTATTTACCTATTTCCATACATTATGATGAACAACTGAGTTGTTTGCAAGATCCATAAATCAAGATATCTTATACTGCAATATAATGATCAAATAGTGGATTCTTGTCTTATCTTAGTAGATATAATATTGTCAACATTATTTTTTGTCGAACCTTAGTTTCTCTAAATAGGAAAAGGAGATATAAATTTTTTTAATTCAATTATATATAACTAAAAAAAGAGGAAGGATGATGAGTGAACAATTGGAGGATGATGAGATATAACCTTTGGACCATGCAACTCTTGTCCCCCTCCGAACCTTGTCTCCCTTCGACCCTTGTACCTCTGCAATCATTCGGACCTCTGCGACCATTTGGACCACTGCGACCCTTATCTCCCTTCGACCCTTGTATCTCTACGACCCTTTGTCCCCTGCTATCCTTGGACTCTCTACGACCCTTATCTCCCTTCGACCCTTGTACCTCTAGGACTCTTTGTCCCCTGCGACCCTTGGACCCTCTGGCACCCTTATTACAATAATAGTAAATCCACAAAAACATCGATACTAACAATAATACATTCTATTGAATAATAGTAAAAAAATCAACCAAATCAATCTATGATGATTATAGGGGAAAGCAGTAGACAAGGTACATCATCAAGAACGATGTCCAGTTCTACTTTGAGGGTACAACCCACGTTAAAGCCATTATCGTGACAAAACTTTGTCCAACCCCCTGGTGATGCTAAAGCCACCGCGTTTCACGGGCCTTAGATGTGCCTCCCAAATCCGTACGTAATTGGTTATCAGATCAACCTTACTTCGTCTACCGTAAAGACCATTCGACCTCGCAAACTCTATCGGAAGTGTCTGCGATAACCGAATAAATTTACAACAACGCCAAACTAATGCATATACGACCAGATTTGATGAATCGAATAAATCGGTTTGAGTTCACTTACCATTGCATCTACGGCCAGATTTGAACGTGTGACTGGTACCGTGAAAATTCTCTCACCAGAAGAAGATGACCCTAATTCTACGAAATGTTACATTTTCGGCAAAAAATGGATGGAAGCTGATGAGAGTTAGAGAGAGAGAGTGTGTGTGTCGTTATTAGAAAAAGGAAACGACTGGAATACGAAAAGACATGACCCTGACATCGAATCGTTGTCAGATAGAATTCGAAATGTTTTTTCAAATTTTGGTGAAATGTTCGATGGGAATTTTGGTGAAAATAATAAAATGTCAAAAACCAATCAAAATTGAGGGTGGCATGGGTCGCATATATGCGAAATCGACGAATTTACAAGTTTATAATGATAAAATGCCAAAAACCAATCAAAACTATATATTTACAACGTCAAACTAATTAATGCCAAATGAGGATCGCATGGGGCGCATGGGTTGCTTGGTCGCATATATGGATGAATAGATGTGAACTCGACGAATTTACAGGTTTATAATGATAAAACGCCAAAAACCAATCAAAACAATACATTTACAACGTCAAACTAATTAAATGCCAAATAAGGGTCCCATGGGTCACTTGGTCGCATATATTAATAAATAGATGCGAACTCGATGAATTTACGGGTTTATGATGATAAAATGACAACAATCAATAAAAAAAATACATCTACAACGTCATTCAACGGTTAAAACAAATTATGACCCATGTGTCCCTAGTTGAGTTGTGTATAACCAATGGCTGTTTTTAAAAAATGATATTAGTGTTTTAAGAACTCGTCGGCATCCCTATTGATAATGGCAAATATATTGATAATGGTATGGGACGCTTGGTCGACGAATTTACTATTGTATAATGATAAAATGACAATACATTTACAAAGATTCTAAATCAAAACAATACATTTACAACGTCAATCGAAGACTCTGCACGCATTCTATTTCCACTAACGAGATAGTTCATTGAGGGTCGCATGGGTCGATCAAAGATTCTAAATCAAAACAATACATTTACAACGTCAATCAAAGACTCTGCACGAATTCTATTTCCATTGGAGAGATAGTTCATTAGCCGAGAGTGACCCAAGAGTGACCCAACACCGTCACCTAAGTCATCTCCTGCCATGTACTTTGTCTTCTAGTCACATTTGAAGAGTGACCCAACACCGTCACCTAAGTCACCCCTGCAACTCGTCAGTGACTGCATTGAGCCTGAGTCCCAACAAATACCTTTCGGATTTCTACGAAGATGTTCTATCCATATCTGAACATCGCGATCGTCACATCCCTCGTAATCCTCCAAATCAGAAAGTAAAGCTTCCTCCTCGTGTTCAGCACAAAGAATACTTAGAATATACTGAAAAATAAAAAATAACCATTATTACCCTCTGTGACCCTTGTTTCCCTTGTGACCCTTGTGTAATTGTTACCTTAGAATCTCCAACCTGCCTTATCACATCTACATACTTCGTTAAAATTGGGGATTTAACCATCTTTGACCCTTGTTTCCTTTGTGAACCTTGTGTAATTGTTACCTTAGAATGTCCAATCTGCCTTATCACATCTACATACTTCGGGTTAAAATTGGATTTAACCATCTTCTTGCACATTCTTGGGCATGATCGATGCACATCCACAACCTCAACATACCATCCCTTTCCGCCCAAATTAAGGATTGTTTCGAATGAAAGTAACTGAAACATTAAAACAAAATGATAAGAATGCAAAAAGTACGAAAACTTTCAAGTTATTCGAATAATATATACAACTTACCATTAGTGAGATCATGAAACCGCCACAATACCATTTTTGTTTCGATGATTCCCCGCTAACGTGCTTGCGTCAAGTATCCACAATCTTCTCGAATGTGTAACGACCCCAAGAAAAGCCTTCACAAAATTCCAAGTCATCAACTATGTCAATGAGATCATGGCTGATAGAGTTTTCTGCTGAAGGCTTGTGAGCCATAACTTGCGCCAACAATATCAAAGTTGCCAACCTCTTCCGGTTGTCGAAATTCTTCGCCTTCACAAGCTTTTTACTGACTTGTTCAGGGGTCACCTTTCCACGACCACAATTCTTCAGCCTGAATGTGACACCCCTTATAGACTCCCATCCTTTGGGATATGGTCTGCATTTCAATCCGGAAATTAGTGCGTGCTCCACTATAGAGTACCGGATGAGAATGCCGTTTATGACGAACCACAACTCCGTTTTGTCCCGTATAATCATGGAGTGATTTAGTAGGATAGACATTTGAACCTTCATCAATATGGAGTCACATTGTAAATGGAATAAATGCCTAAATTGTGACTCTTTTTTAAAGTAATGCAACTCGTGTTCATCTAAGATTCCTCTCAGCGTCATTATTGTCTCGTGAGGATAACAGTTGGTGCTGATCTTTGGCATTCTGTCCATGTGCTTGAATTCATACACAAACTTCGGCTTTGGCTTCACCTGCAAATGACCAATTATGAATACATTATACTTCTACCGACTTAAGCGACCCATGCGACTCAACCGACCCGTGCGACCCATGCGACTCAACCGACCTGTGCAACCCATTTGATTCAGCCGACCCTTAGACACTATGTGACACTCAACCGACTCACTGAGACTCAACTGACCCACGCCCCTCAAACGACCATTGTGATCCATCCCACTCACTGAGACAACCGACTCACTGAATCGAAGATGGTCATGCAACTCCTGCGACCCTTGCGACTCAACCGACTCACTAAGTCGAAGATGGTCATGCAACTCCTGCGACCCTTGCGACCCAACCGACTCACTGACACTCACCCATCTCAAATCAATAAACCATTTTGTGACTCGAAAGCTTGCAAAACCCTAGAAATCAATAAACCATTTTGTGACTCACTTACACTTATTGACGCCATTGAAAATTGACTCGTGCTCTCTTCTTCACTACTGCTACTGATTCTAGTCATTTTCCTTCTTGCCAACTTCAAATCGATCCCTCTCAAGTTCGACATCACTTGTTCTTTCTTGCTATAAAATTTTAAAAAGGTTTCACGTCGAAAAACTCTTCGGCTTTCTCGCTTTAGACAGTTTTTCATGTCGAAAAACTGCAGAACGTGGGTTTTTTCACGTTCAAACATTAAAGACAAATTTGTCTTTTCTTCATTTTTTTTTCCGATTTAATAATTATTTTAGGGAAGGGTATTTTGAAACGGTTTAGTCCTTCTGATATTAAAAAAATGATATTATTATGTAATTAATAATAATTAAATGGGTGTATAGATTGTTTATTCGGAAGTTTAGGCAAAATGTAGTTCAGTAACTCCCAACTCATCGTTTAAATGACACCTAACACTTCGATGGCGACCGTTATTCAGAACGTTATCTCGTACGAATAATCATTAGACTCAATCCATGTGGTTTTGAAGATATCTTTATTTTCTTTATTAAATTGAAACCAATGATGTTAACAGATAAAAATAAAAAAAAATAATTTAATCCATTCAATAAATCTATAGTTCTAAGCATTTTGTTTTTAAAAAAAGTGTTAAACACTTAATTAGACGGTCGTCTATTATCTAGTATTTAGATGCGTATAATCTTATCTACTTCATTTTAGTTACTCTATAAATAAAAATAAATACAATTACATATTTTATAAATATTAATACTATCAAATAAAAAAATTTATTGATTAAATAATATAATTTGTAAATTAAAATGGGGTAACTTCAAAAATACCTTCGTAGGGCTAAAACACTTAAAATACTCTTTCCGAAAAAGAAAAAATTTTTAACTTCAAAAGTACCCGTATAAATGTTGATATTCCCAAAATACCCCTGCGACCTTACGACCCAGTTCGACCCAGCGACACAGTTTGACCCTGCGACCCTTGTCCCTCTGCGACCCTTGTTCCTCTGCGACCCTTGGACCCCTGCGACCC
>CM071872.1:36915012-37091619 GCA_036759665.1 Gynandropsis gynandra | reverse complement strand
GGTACAAATAACATAAAGAAATGTAACCAACGTTTATTGGAAAAAGCAACCCCAAAGATTTGTGACCAAAAGCGGTTAGCGGTGACCATGGAATAAGTCCGTCGTCTCACGTTTGCGGTCGCCTGCGGTGGTCCAGGGTAGCCAGCCGCCCGTCGCCTATGTCCGGCGTCGAACGCGCGGCCGGCTAGGGATTCGACCGTTGCCCAGGCGCCATGTTCGCAATCTGTTCTTGTGCGCGCGCGACTTTTACATTTTTCGATCCAATTTTTCACAAAAAATTCGAAAAACTTATCCTAAACATGCATCCAGACGCTCTGATACCACTGTAGGGTTGATTTGGGTGCGGAAGCGTGTTTTATCAACCCGAATATGAGATCTAGTCATGTTTAACCAACGACGAACAAATTTAGAAACGATTTCGTAATACCTTTTCGCGTTGAATGTGTGATTGTCGGATGTGGTAGACTTGATAGCACAAGCCCTCTACGCGTATCCATGCCGCGATCGGATCTGCCTTCCAACCGTTGGTGCGGAATTTGGAAGAACGAAAAACTGTTTTTCGTTCTTCATTCCTTTTTCTTTTGACGACTAGGGTTTTGATTTTACGATTGTGTAAAACTGATGACGAAAACCTATTTTTCGTTTCTTATATAATTATTAATCTTTTAATAATTACATTTTTCACACGAGACTATTTAAATATTACATAAAGGCATATAACTTTCAAAAATATAAATATCAGTAAAATTATTTTAGATAATCATATTTCTTTATATATGCAAAATAATTAATAATATACTTTTTTCTTCAATTAAAATGATATAAAAAAGATAAGACGATAAATAATAATGTAAGGAAAGAGATAACTTTATTTTATTCAATTGTATTATAACATTAATATTTATTATTCAGAAATTTTTAATAAAACATTAAAATTAAGAATAAATAATTTGTTTATAAATTATATATTATGAAAATGTCAAAACAATTTAGAAAGTCGTTTACATAGACCATTTAAAAAGATGTTTAAATCGTTTAAATTTTTTAATAAGTATAATAATAGACCGTCTAAACTGACTGTAAACAATGGATTTAAAAATATATATAAGATCCCATGAGTTTTGCTTTAGCAGTTATCCATATATTAATATAAAAATATCGACAAAGCTAAAATACAATGAACTAGGCATAAATTAATTCGTTAGCATTAGAATAAAAATAAAGTTGGTGCGCACCACCGTGAGTGCTGAATTTAAGTCTCTTATCCGATGACAAGACTCGTCATCATTTTACACATCTTTTTTCTATAAAACAAAATTCTTTATAAGATTCTATCTTCATAGTTTAATAGTTATGGAAAATGGTACATCTAATTTTATATTATGCATATATAATCATATGATATAAAGACGACAGGAGACGACGATTTAGTTTCATAGTTGCCTTCTGAGTTATATGTCTTCTCTGTCTCTTGCTTTTTTGTAATAATTTCTAGATCCTATATTTGTTATTATAATTAATATATTCCTAATTAGCTAAAATAATAAAAATTTCTTGGTTGAGTAAATAATAACTTTGTCTGAAAAATTATTAAATAGGAGATGAGAATTTACAAAATTATTATATCGTATACTGGATATAGAAACATCGTTTAGATAAACAATTTTACAATCATAAAAACAAAGTATATTATTTTTTAAATTATATAGTTAGAATATAAATTTTTCTATAACAATTTAATGTGTTACATGTGAGTCTTGATTAACGTACTAAAATATATGAATCGGTATTCGACTTTGGTAACTTTAAAAATCATTTGTATACACACACAATAATTTTATATTTGTAGAACCAAAATAATAAAGTAACTTATTTCACTGTCTCAAAGACGCAAACTTTATATACTATAAAATTTGCCTAATTAATTCTAAGGAAAATTTTTAAATATAAAGGTATATGCCAAGAATTGAAAAACCAAAATGATTTGAATATCAAAAAACTGTGGAAAAAAAGCTGAATGTCCCTTCTGTGGAGTGAACACCTATATATAGGTGTTTTACATTAGTATCAAGATAACCAGAAACTAAAGAAAGCAAAGAAATCTTAACCAACCCCGACATCTAAGAATCTACCCCAAGAATGTATGAGTGTGTCTCAATACCCCCTTAAGTTGGAGCGTGGATGTCACACAAGCCCAACTTGGGAACAAAATAATCAAACTCCTTCTTGCCCAAGGATTTCGTGAAAATGTCGGCAAGTTGGTGATGGGTGCGGACATGGCATGTGACAAGAGTATTGGACTCCAGTTGATCACGAACATAATGGCAATCGATTTCGATATGCTTAGTACGTTCGTGAAAGACTGGATTAGTGCTGATATGAAGGGCAGCTTGGTTGTCACAATATAGTTGCATTGGTCGATCGTGAACAACGTCGAGATCAGATAGAAGGTGTTTCAGCCAAACGAGCTCACGTGCGGTTGATGCCATTGCTCTATACTCCGCCTCTGCTGAAGATGAAGACAGTGTGGCCTGTTTCTTTGTTCTCCATGATATTGGCGATGCGCCAAGCTGTATGAACCAACCCGTCAAGGAGCGCCGTTTGACTGGATCAGTTCCATAATCGGAGTCGCACCACGCAGTCAGTCGGAGAGATGAATCGGCTCGTAGAAGAATCCCACGTCCTGGGCTACCTTTCAAGTAACGAACGACGCGAATTGCTGCATTCCAATGGTTAACACGCGGCTCTTGCATGAATTGAGAAAGAACATGAATACTATACCCGAGATCCGGCCGCGTGTTGCCGAGATAAATAAGACGACCAATTAACCTGCGATATTGTTCTGGATCCGTCATAAGAGGACTAGAATCTTGAAGCAATGTGTGATTTTGTTCCACCGGAAATGGAACAGGTTTTGCACCCAATAAACCCGCTTCAGAGATAATGTCAAGTGTATACTTTCTTTGAGAAAGATATATCCCAGCACTGCTTCGAGCAACTTCGATACCCAAAAAATATTGAAGAGAACCCAAATCTTTCATGTAGAAGCAAGCTGCCATGTAGGATTTAAATCGTTTGATGACTTCAAGCGAGGAACCTGTAACAACCAAATCATCGACATATACAAGAACCAGAAGACGAACGTGATCTTTGTGAAAGAAAAACAATGAATAATCAGCATAGGAACGCTTGAAACCAAAAATTCTTCAGGGCCTGTTCGAGCTTTTGAAACCAACAGCGAGGTGCCTGTTTAAGACCATACAATGACTTCCTTAACCGACACACACGACCATCAGAAAAATCGGTAAACCCTGGTGGCGGCTTCATATAAACTTCTTCCAACAAATCACCATGAAGGAACGCATTATGCACGTCCATTTGGTGAATTTCCCAAATGCGAGCTGCAGCAACTGCAAGGAAAGTACGAACAGATGTCATTCTGGCCACTGGTGCAAACGTTTCCGTGTAATCAAACCCTTCTTCTTGCCTATTCCCGAGTATTACAAGCCGAGCTTTATATCGTTCGATAGAGCCATCGGACTTGTATTTAATCTTGTATATCCATTTACTTCCAATGGCTTTCTTTCCCGGAGGTAACTGCTCAAGCGTCCATGTTTTGTTTTTCACCAATGCATCAAGTTCTTGTTCCATTGCCCGTCGCCATTTTTCATCTTTGATTGCCTCTTTGAAAGTTTGAGGCTCAGAATTTGCTGTAATGGCTGCAATAAACTTGCAATAACGAGGGTGTAATCTGTCCGCTGAGAGATAATTGCTGATCGAATACGGGTTACCCTGCAGAGGAATCACTGCAGGTGAAGGTAAAATCGTAGCAGTGTTGATTATATAGTCACGCAGCTTGACAGATGGTGTTTTTGTATGAACACTGCGACGTGGCTGTACCACTATATCTTGCGGTACAGGAGTATGATTTAGTGTACCATCGGCAGCAACGGCTTGAGGGAGAGACGTTGAATCAGATAAGTCTTCTTCGTTTGATAGCAACACCTCTTTTTCGGAAACAGAGTGTGAAGAGTGTCCTGTGTCCGAAAGAGATGTTGATTGAAAATGCAAAGGCAGTTGAGATTCATCATCATTATTGGGTACAAATCGTTGAATCTTGGCTGAGTTTGTCGGAGAAGAAGTTTCGGACATATCAGCATACGGGAAAACCTCTTCGGTGAAGACAACATCTCGTGAAACAAAAAATACATTTTGTTCCATATCAAAAACTCGCCAGCCTTTTTTTTCCATAAGGATACCCAACAAAAATACATCGCCGACTCCGAGAAGCAAATTTGTCCCCCTTGATTTCGGAATTGTGAACAAAACAAAGACATCCGAACACCCGCAAATGAGACAAAGTCGGAGCCATGCCATACAACATTTCATACGGTGATTTTCCATCAAGAGAAGACGAAGGTGTTCGATTAATCAAGTAACCGGCAGTGAGAACACTCTCTCCCCAAAACTGGATAGGAAGACTAGATTGAAACAATAGGGCTCGAGCAACATTCAAAATATGTCGGTGTTTTCTTTCCACTCTGCCGTTTTGTTGAGGAGTATGAACGCACGATGTCTCATGAAGTATTCCATGTTCTAAAAATAATTTGTCAAGAGCCACAAATTCAGTTCCATTATCACTTCGAAATATCTTCACCTTAGTATCGAACTGTCTTTCGACCATTGTTATGAAAGAGTGAACATGAGTGCCAGTTTCTGATTTACTTTTCATCTAATAAAGCCATACTGATCTTGAGAAATCATCAACCAAAGTCAAGAAATAACGAGCACCGGAGTGAGAGGCTGTGCGGTAAGGTCCCCAAATATCCGCATGTACTAAAGAGAAAACTGATTTCGTTTTATTACTACTCAAAGGAAACGAGTCACGAGTTTGTTTGGCCTTGAGACATATTTCACATACTTTATTTAGAACTATAAAAGAATCAGAAATGCCAGAGACTAAACTAGTTATCCGTGAAGAGGGATGATCCATACGCCTATACCATAATGTGAAATCTGCTTCATCTTTCAGCCGCACCGAAGCTGCCGCAGTAAACAAACCTCGGAGATAGTATAAACCACCATGCTGCTCACCCACACCAATCAATATCTTCGAACTGCGCTCCTGGATAAGACACAATCGGTGGTTAAACTGCACAACACAATCAAGGTCTTCGAGCATCTGCGAGAGAGAGATCAGATTGCAAGAAAGCCCCGGAACAAAGAACACATCGTGAAGCTTGAAAGAATTATGAAGCAATACTGTCCCTTTCAAAACAGCTAGCGTATGATTACCATCAAGCAAACCAACATTACACGGATTCATTGAAACGATATTACTCAGGAGTTCACGAGAACCTGTCATGTGATTACCGCAACCAGAATCGATGATCTAATGAGGTAGAGACTGTTTACCTGACATATTTTCAGTATGACCAGTTCGAGTAGCATTTAGAAGATCAAGAAGTGATTTCAGCTGATCATTTGAAATATTCAACCCCTGTCTATCGTCTTCCAGTTGCGATGAAACAGTCTTGGAAACCGAAACTGCAGACTGTGGTGTGACTGCATTTGCTCGGATTCCAGTTCTACCTCGGCCACGATTCGAATCAGATGTTCCGCCACGACTTCTGGAAGAATTTCGACGTTGTCGTTCTGGCCACCAATCTGGATAACCATGAATTTCAAAACATTTTTCAACGGTGTGTCCTGTATGCCCACAATGAGAGCACACCACATTTCTGTCTTTTGCATCCGTCCGAGCTTTGGATTTAGGATCCGATTGAACTGAAAACGCCATCACATCAGTGCGTTCTTCCTTTGCTCGAACCAGATTGCGTTTCGACTCTTCTTGTTGAACTGTAGCATAAACCCGAGCTAATGATGGTAATGGATCTTGAGACAATAGACTAGAAGCCACTGTTCCGTATACTGAATCCTCCAAACCCAGCAAGAACTGATGCACCTTGTCTTCCTCCTTTTTCTTTTCAATTTTTAAGGCAAGATTGCATTTGCAGCCGCCACAATCGCATACAAGAGATGAATCATATGCAGCAAGATCATCCCAAAGACGTCGTAACTTTCCGAAGTAAGCCGTGACTGAAAGACCATGCTGTTTGCAATTAGCAAGTTCACCTTTCAAGAACTGGATCCTTGGTCCATTTGTAACCATGAATTGAGAAGCAATATCATTCCAGAGTTCCTCAGCTATTTCAGTGGCAGAGATGTTCGAACGGAGACTTGGGTCAATGGAATTGCGGATCCAAGACACAATTAAGGAATTGTTCGTCCACCAATCTTCAAGATCGGGAGAATCTACGGTGGGTTTCTTGATTGTTCCATCAACAAACCAGAATTTCTTACGAGATCGCAGCACAGTTCTTAGATCTCTGGCCCATTCCGTGTAGTTGAATTCTCTAAGAAATGTATGCGATATCAAACTACCTGGGTTATCGCTTGCGGTAATGTCGTAAGGAGAAATCGTTCTCCTGGGGTTTGTAAACTGAGATGCGTCGACACCGGCGCTCTCCCTGGTTTGCACAACACTGTGCTGATTTCCGGTACTTTGTTCCGACATGATCCAAGTCGACACCGATCGTGGAATCACGTTAAAACGTTTGCGTGTGAGAGATCGTCACCGCTCTGATACCATGCCAAGAACTGAAAAACCAAAATGATTTGAATATCAAAAAACTGTGGAAAGAAAACTGAATGTCCCTTCTGTGGAGTGAACACCTATATATAGGTGTTTTACATTAGTATCAAGATAACCAGAAACTAAAGAAAGCAAAGAAACCTTAACCAACCCCGACATCTAAGAATCTACCCCAAAAATGTATGAGTGTGTCTCAATAGTATACATATGAAGCTTTATTAATGTATTTATTTAATTTACTAAGGATAAAATATATAATAAAAATAAAATAAAAAGGACAACAGCAGAATAAGAATATTGTTAACTATCAAATGATCCAAACTTTATTTTCATATATCAGATATATCGTTTTCTGTATAATATATTATAATACATCATTTGACCCAAAAAATAGATACTTCTACTATTATAATTTGATTTATAATATTTGTTCTGAAAATTTGATCTAATTTTATTAAATGAATTAATTTATTTGTATATGTGCACAGTTTTCAAATCAAGGAATTGTTCTTTGTAACCAATATGCTAGTGACACCATTTACTAAGAAATTCAAATGAATTAAAAAATGTACAATATAAGAATTATTTGTATAACTTGAGACAAACTTTAAAATCTCCTTCAGAAAAATTCGGAAGAATAATTACTCGAACTTTTATTAAACTTTTGAAGGTCTATATATATATATATATATTTAATTATATATGTTTTAGAACTTGGCTATAGTTAAAGCTATATTCGTTTTGGATATATATGATAATATATATACACATCCTGCAAACCGTTTTTCTCTTCACAGTTGCGATTGTGAGAAGATAACTTTGTATCTAAATCTGTTAATCTCTATTTTATTTAGTTCCGGTTAGGGTATATATATATATATATTTGTATATTTATTTGCATCGTGATATCTAGAAATTTTAATGCTCAATCTAGTATCTAAATTTTATATATCCGCTACTTTAATGCCTAAACTTTTTTAAAATTTAAAAGTAATCCATTTTTTATTCAGTAGACTATTCTATAAAATATATGTATCATATAGAATTTTAAATATATGAAATGAAGATTACAAATTAAGATACTAAAATGAAATTTTACTAAATCAAAGTTTTTATAGTATCCCTTATCAAAGAATATTGAGAACTCACTAATGTTAGGATTATAATTAGTACCAATCAAAGAACAATGAGTAAAGAAAGGTGGAAACAGAGTGATAATGGAAATGAGATCAATTTGCAAACTAGTGGTGGTAGGGATCTCATCTACCCCACAAAGTATAAGCACGTAAGTTGTCTCTTTTTACCTACCATTTATATATATATACATATACATACATATAAACACACATATATATATATATAATTGGGTGAAGAAGTAACCATTAACTTTTGGATATAGATTTTCAAGAGTTTTACAATAACATATAAACTTGATAAATCAGGAGAATATCAAAAATGCCCTCTTAGAGCTAAAACACTTCAAAACTACCCTCCTAAATCTGATGGAAAAAAAATTAGAGAAAAAACATATGTGCCCTTAATGAAAAACACATATAAAGGAGGGAAAGGCAAATATAAGAAGAGGGAAAACGAAAATTGAGACGAGGGAAACAAAGTAGAGAGCTATTTCCTTTCATTTTCGAGTGTTTCCCTTTAATTTTCGAACGATTTCCTTCAATTTTTGAGTGATTCTTTCCCATTCTCGAGTGATTTCCTTCTATTTTGAGCGGTTTGCAGCAATTTTCGAGCGATTTCCAACAGTGTTTCAGTCATTTTCAGTGTATTCTCGAGTGATTTCTTTCTATTTTGAGCGGTTTGCAGCAATTTTCGAGCGATTTCCAACAATGTTTCAGTCATTTTCAATGATTTCCAGCGTTTTTAGCGATTTTCTTGTGATTTTTGGCGATTTCCGGCGATTTGTAGGTGAGTTTCAGCGATTTCGACCATTTTCGGACGATTTCTGGCCTTTTCCGGCGATTTCTAGCAATTTCCGGCGATTTCTGGCAGTTTCCGGCGATTTCTGGCGGTCGCACTGGGTCACAGGGTCGAACAGGGTCACAGGGTCGAATTGGGTCGGACTGGGTCGGGCTGGATCGCAGGGTTGGCTGGGTCGCAGGGTCGGACAGGGTCGCTGGGTCGCAGGGTCGACTGGGCGAGGGTCGCGGGGTCGTAGGGTCGGCTGGGTCAGACAGGTTCGAACAGGGGCGCGGGGTGGCTGGGTCGCAGGGTCGGTGGGTCGGACTGGGTCGCTGGGTCGCAGGGTCATAGGGTCGTACTGGGTCACTGGGTCGCAGGGTCAAATTGGGTAGAAGGGTCGTAAGGGGTATTTTAGGAATTTTAGCATTTATAAGGGTATTTTTGAAGCGAATTTTTTTCGGGAAGGATATTTTTGAAGTCTTTTAACCCTACGAAAGTATTTTTGAAGTTACCTCTCATAAATCAGATAAATCAATTTTTAAAATACATATAGATTCAAAGATAAAAAGATAAATATAAAATTAATTGTTTGGATTTATGAACTCTAAGATATATGCTATTTTAATATACTGTAATTTTGTTAATTTTCCTATTCAAGTTTTTGCATATATATATATATATATATATATATAAATACATGTGAGAGAATCTTACCATAAGTTGAATACATCAAATATATATATATATATATATTTATATCTATATTCTATCAAATATACATATTTTTATATTTACTCTTTCACGCCCTAGAAGGTAGACGAATGTTGAGGCTGGACCGAAATTCATCGAAGAGGCATTCATCGAAGAGGCATGATGGTAGTCAATTTGTAAAAATGTCGGTGTACCGTGATATGGAGGGGACATGATGAACCCAGACTTGTTCCAATGCAACATTCTCGCGAAAAATATATATCAATTTCGATGTGTTTTGTACGTTGATGTTGCACCGGGTTGGTGGAGAGATAGACTGCGATGACGTTGTCACAATACACTAGCGATGCACTAGGGAGTGGACAATGAAGCTTGAGCAGGAGGTTATAGAGCCAGCATAGTTCATATACAACACTGGCGACCCTGCGATATTTGGCTTCACAGCTAGAGTGGGACACCGTGACCTACTATTTAGAAGACCAAGATGGTAAGTTTTCGCCCAGAAACACATAATAACATGAGGTCAATCGACGTGTGTCCGGGTAGCCAGCCTAGTCGACGTCTATGTAAGCAACCAATCCTGTGGTCGTAGACTTGTGCATGTGAATGCCATGTGTGAGTGTGCCCCGAATGTACCACATGATCCATTATATCAGGACGAGTAAAAGTGAGGTATTGTAGCGCCCCCGCAAGGCTTCGATTGGCATGGATTGCAGTCTGACATACCAGCCCGACGAAGGATGTCTGTTGCATATTGTTGCTGGGAGAGAAACAAGCCAGAGGACGTGCGACTAACAGAGATACCGAGGAAGTGATGTAGGAAACCAAGGCCAGTCATGACTAAGGTCCGTGACGATAGAACAGAGCAAGACATGAGTGGATGTTGTGAGTATAATATCATCGACATAGAGGAGTAAATATGTCGTCCCCAACTCCCCCTTATAATAAATAGAGATGAATCAGACCTGCTTTGATAAAACCCCATTCGTGTAGCAGACAAGGCGAACCGTTGGTACCATGCACGGGGTGCCTATTTCAAGCCATAGAGTGAACGTCGTAGTGGGCAAACATGATCAGCACATATGGAATCAACAAAGCCCAGAGGTTGATGCATATACACGGTTTCCTCGAGATCACCATGATGAGAGCATTCTTAACATCAAGTTGATGAATAGGCCAATCCCATGACAATGCTAAGGCAAGAACAACGCCTATGGTCATTGGTTTCACAACAGAGCTAAATGTCTCATCACAATCAATGTCGGGCCGTTGGGATTTTCTGTTGGCGACGAGACGAGCTTTATAGTGAGCTAACTTGCCTGTAGAGTCAAATTTTTGGCAAAATAGCCACATCGAGCAAATGAAATTCACCCCCGTGGGTCGGGGTACAATGTATCAAGTTCAATTTTTCATTAGAGTATCAAATTCAGAATGCATGGCATCCCGCCAGTGAGGATCTTTAAGAGCCTAAATATGACTCGAAGGAATGGGACGAGGAGACTCGATGTGAAGGGATAGGATGGTACGAGGCTTAAGAGTGCCTATTTGGCTTCGGGTGACCATGCAATGGCGTTGTGGTTGAGGAGTTGGAGAGTAATGTGTGTGTGGGACAGGTGGTTGAATGAGATAAGATCGAAGAAGAGGGGAAGGATCACTATCATGATCAAGAAAGGAATAGGAGGATGCTTGTGCGTGTGTTAAGATCAAGGAACTAAACAGGAAGGTAGACTAATCAAAGATAATGTGTTGTGCAATGATGATTTTACAATATGAGAGATCAAAACAGTGGAAACATCTATGATTAGATGGGTATCCGAGGAAGCCACATGTAGTAGGCCTAGGGGAGAGTTTGGGGGGAGCCGAAGCGAGGAGGTTAGGATAACAAAGTCATCCAAAGATTCGAAGGTGACTATAGGACACTTGCTTGGAGAATAGTTTGGTAAAGGGTGTTTGGGGCTGCAGGAGCTACAGGTGTAGGCCAGAGAGAGCTTGCTTGTGCAAGGAGAGCCGCTTTCAAAGGAGCCCCGAGAATGTTCATTCGTTGGTGGTGCAGTGGTTGACAATATGGTATATAGGCAGGGATACAGATGGGATCCCCATTATGGTGGCAAATACGGTGGGGTTGGGATCTACTGTTGATGTCCATATGAATGTTCCCCACACCCCTGTAATCTACGCCATCCGTGGTTATTGTTGTAGCGTTCGCCACGTTGAGTATCAGAACGATTTTTGCGGACAGGACGTCCAGAGTGAACATAAAGGACATGTGGTGATGAAGCATGATCCCTGTGAGATGGTTGAAGACGCGTGGCCTTGGAGAAACATTGTTCTTTAAGGGCAAGCATAGAGCGAGCTTGTTCAAACTTGGGAAACGGATCACGATGCTTAATAACGTTGATAATATTATTAAATTTTTCTGTGAGTCCATTAAGCATGTGCATATCAAGCATTCTCTCCGGTACTTTAGCATCAATATTAGCTATTAAATCAGAGATCTTCTTGAGGCGTGCACAATAAACATTAATGGAGAGATCTCCGATGGTGATGGTTCGTAACTCATTCTCCTTGGAATAGATTTTCGAGCAAGAGGGAATCGGTGGGTCGATCGATCGAGCATGGGGAGATTGGTCTGAGTGCAAGAAGGAGAGAGAAGTGATGTCCTATAGGGAGAGGCAGGTGGTTGGCCGGTTAAGAAGGAGCGAGAGGAGGAGATGAACGGAGAGGGATGGTCGGTCGGAAAAGAGATGGCCAGAAAAAAATGGACTGTCATCCAAAGAGAGTGGCGGAAGAGGATGGAGAGAAAGGATAGGAGAAAGAGAAATTAGGGTTGCTGGAGGTTGAATAGAAAAGGTACGGTTGTTTGAGGGCTGAAGAAAAATTAGGGTTTATGGAATTAGCTCTAGTATCATGTAATTTGGTTATTTTCCCCTGATTAGGTTTGTGACTTTCATTTTATATATATATATATATATATACACGAGAGAGAATCATAGGTTGAGTCATAAAATATACTTATTTCTATATTTATATTCTATCAGATATACATATTTCTATGTCGACTCTATCATATACTACCAAAAAATTTGTGTACACTTCATCATACCATCGAACAATTAGAGTTGACAATTCTCCTAATTATAGGCGGAAGCATAAGCCTTGAAATAATCATGTGATACTTTACAATTTTGTATGTCTAATGTTTCTTTTGCTATGTATAAATGTTTTAAAGTAGAAAGTTATAACTTTATGTGGAAAACATATCCGATGTATTCGTATCAATCCATATTTAAACCGAAAATTCAAATAGCCGAAGGATTAAATACAACTAGTAGAAACCACATATTCGACAAGTAAAAATATACATTCAAATAGTAGACTCAATTACCTGAACTATATCCATCAATATTAAATACATAATTTATTATATATATAGTTCAATTTTAGGGGATCAAATTATAAAAAAATTATTAATCTACTTCTAACATTCTATATATATATATACACGTATATATACAAATGTATAATAGATTCATTATGGAAGACTAAAGTGAAAATACTAAAAAATTAACCTTAGCTCTTACTTTTCGAACTATTACATGAGACTTTTCGCTGAACTACACACATGAATAACCTAATTCTGTGTGTTTTCTCCTACCCAGCACCTCGTTGTTCGTTCTCCACATTAGCCGTCGCAGCCTGTTCTATCATCGTAATACCTCTTCATCCATTCGCCCATGTCAACAGCTACAATCTGTTCGACCGTTTCAACATTTCGTCGTCCGTTCGCCCACGTTGCCTGTTGCAGCCTGTCAACCATCATAGCATTTTTTCGCCCACCCACATAGCCCATCTTACCATTTTCTCCTACTCGTTCGTTTGACCAAGTCTCTCGTTGCATCACCTTTAGTAAGAAATAGTCAAGCCCTCTCCTTGTATTTACTAAAGCCGGCGACAATTTGCTCCATGTATAAACCGAAGTCCATGAGTTAAAATTTTCGTTGAAATAGTTTTTAATGTTTTAGTATTTAAGAAATTTTAGATTCTTACATATATATGAATATTTTTATTTTTAAATCTCCGAAATCTGTTTATGTATATGGATATTTATTGAATATATATATATATATAAAATTAAATATTTGTAGATATTCACTATTTATCCACACTAATTATAACTAATGATATGCCGTATTTGATATAAGTGGCTCCACAAAGAGTGAACAATGTGATTTAGTTTTGAAGGTATGATTATGAAATGACTAGGAATTGCACATTTTGACTAATCAAATAATATTAGTTTTTTTATGTTCCATTTCCGGTTGGATTTTATAATAGTGTAAAATATAACTTACCAACTCAATTATAAATCGTCTCTAATTTATAAGTATTAATATATATATATTATACGATGTTCGAATAATAAAAAAACAAGTAATATAATTTAAATTGGTACGTAATTGTAATAAACTCGAATCCCAGTATTCTTTGTCTCCCTCCATAGCTATACATTGAGATTTTCCTTTTCAACAGATAATTGTTCTCGTCCATCATTGTACGAATTAATTATATATACAAAGATTATATTTTTTTATTTTATTTGATGATACTGATGGATAAAACGTTTTTTAGAATTTTTAAAGTTTTTAAAATAAAAAATACACTTAATATATTATTAGGCTTCAATTCTAAGAAATTCAATTTCAATTCTACCCTAATAATATTATAACCCTATATTACCATTGCAATCCTTGCGACTCTAATGATTCAAGCGATCCTTGCTACTTAAACGATCTTTGCGACTCAAGCGACCCTTGCGGTCCAATGAGTCTTTTGAGTCGAAGACGGTAATGAGTCTCAAGCAACCCTTGAGACTCAAGTGACCAAGCAACTCTTGTGACTCAAACGATCCTTACGATCCAATGAGCCTCTTGAGTCAAAGAGAGTCATGAGTCTCAAACGACTCTTGCGATTCAAGCGAACTTTGTGACCTAATGAGTCTCTTGAGGTGAAGAGGGTTGCGAGTCTCAAGCGACCCATTGAAACTATTGACCTGCGACTTTTGACCCTCTTTGACTCAACTTCGAAATCGTCTCTCGCTCGAAATTATCTCTCGTTCCTTGTTCTCAACTTCGAAATTGCCTCTCGCTCCTTGCTCTCAACTTAGAAATCGTGTCTCGCTCCTTGTTCTGAATTTCGAAATCGCCTCTCACTCTTTGCTCATAATTTTGAAATCGTCTCTCGGTTGTTGCTCTTAACTTTGAAATAGGTTTCGTTTGATTAAAATGCCAAAACGTTTGTGTTTTCACATGGAAAAAGTAAATGCACATTTCTAGTTTTTAAATTTTGTCTTTTTTAATTCTTAGGTTTTCGAAGATATACGTGAAGTAAGGAAACCCTAAAAGGGTATCCTTGGTATTTTCCTATTTAAACTTTATTTTTAAATAAAAATATACCTTTCAATCTTTTTGAAATCTCTTTTTTACTACATTAATAATTAATATACAAATATTAATTTGTTAAAACTCAAGGCTATAAGTTTATTTATTAAAAAAAGTATTTAAATTCGATAAAATCATATGAAATTATCTAATAAGTTACTAAACCAGTCAAATATATTATTATCCTTGGATTAGATTCTACTTAAATAAAATATAAATCATATAACCCTAATTTTCTATAAAATAAGCCCAACCATTGTTATACATATTAGATAAAAAACATGAGACAAATGAAATATGAATGGATATAGTCCCTTAGAAGTCAAGGGTCATGAATACACTATACTAATGATTCTTTTTATAGATAGATTAAATTAATATGTCAATTTGGAGATAGATTTTTCAAATTCGATTGTGGATGAACTAATGGGTCTACAATATCTATCTAATCCCAATCTCTGAGCATTGCGCCTTAACTATTTCTAAACTAAACAAAATACGAATTTGCTAATATTTTAAGGGATGAATATTTAGATTCTCAATGATGCTAATATTTTTGAAAAGTGTGATAAAAACAGAATATCACTAATTAAATGACTAATTTATCTAGAAATCTCTTGAATGAATGATATTTCAGGAACAAAATGAACATACCCATAAGATTTATGTGTTAGTTGTTGTCTTAATATACTGTGAAACATAATTAGTTTAAGAATCGAGTTCACTATCTTACAAAATAAATTCGAGGAGTATTTACGAAAGTTTCAAATGCAAAAGATATATTCTCTAATGTATACCACAGCTACCTTTGTAGAAATATTTAATTTTTGATAAAGTGTGAGGTATCATTATGATTTGATTAGAAAATGTGGAGATATTATTAGAATAAAGAACGAGAGACAAATGGAATATGAAGGGTCACTGTCCAACATTGATAGTTGGAGAGTCATCAATACATTATATTAATGAATCTTTTTCATATATTGATTAAATGAAGATATGAGCTTGAAGATGAGTTTTGCAAATGAGTTTGCGGATGAGCTAATGATATAAAATATATATCTAATGTCAAAGATTGAACCTTGGACCTTAACTATCCATAAGGTGAATCAAATGTGTATTCGTTGATGTTTTAAGAGATTACTTTTCAAATTCTTAATGATGGTAATATTTTCAAAGGCGTTATAGAAACAAATTATCTTTAATTAGCATATATATGAGATTGATATCAATCACATCTATAACTAATGGATAAGTTATCTAGAAGTCTCATGAATTAAGCTATACTCGGGATAAAAATGAACACAACCGTAAGAATTGAAATGAGTCGGTATAATATATGTGATCTTTGTTGTCTTTATTTGCTGCGAAATGTAAATAGTTTAGGATTTGAGTTCACTATCTTACAAAGTAGATTCATCAAGTGTTCACTACGAAAAGTTCAAGTATTAAAGACACATTCTCGGAAGTATATAGCATACCTACCTTTGTAGAAACACCTTATTTCTAATCAAATGTGAGGCATTATAATGGTTTGATTAGAAAATATTAGGTATCATTAGAATAAAAGTATGAGCAAATATAATATGAAAGGACAAAGTTCCACTTGAATAGTTAGAGAATCATCAATACACTACATTAAGAATTCTCTTCTAGGATGGATTAAATGAAGACATAGGCTTGGAGATGAGTTTTGTAAATGGGTGCGTGGATATGCTAATGAGGTAATATTATAGATCTAATGTCAAAGATTGGGACTTAAGTGTGATCTCGTTAATAGTTTAAAGGAGAATCTTCAGATTTTTAATGGTGCTAATATCTTTGAAAAGTGTTCTAGAAAATAACTATCTCTAGTTAGCATCACCTATATTAAATTGATATCGGGTCGCATCTATGATAACTAAAACGACTAAGTTATCTAGAAGTTTCATAAATGAAGGATATGTTTGGAAATAAAATTAAAACAAATGTAAGAACTAAAATGATTCGGTATGATATATGCGATAGTCTTGTCTTTATTTATTGCAAAACGTAAGTAATTCAATATTTTACTATCTTAAAAAGTATAACCAAAAAGTGTTTACTACAAAAGGTGCCACGGATAGCATCAGAGAACAAGTAAACAACTTTATCATTTAAATGCTAGATGAAGACTTATTTCAACAGGCTTGTAAAACCTACTAATAAGGGAGAAGCTTGTAATATGAGAGACTACTTCATCTTAGGTCGTAAATAGTTATTTGTACATGGAAGTAGGGATTCTTGTCGTGAATGCTTCATATCCTCTTCCCAGTCCTTGTAAAAGCCAATATATATATATTCAAGGTTTTAGATATTTACTTACCCTAAAAGTTAGGTGATCACATATACTCTTGAACGTTTTGAGATATTCAACCATTTTTTATGTCAATATTCAAGGTAGCTAAGATATTAAATTCATGAAAAAATGATATCTCATTGAAGTTTCTTACAAGAGCATGAAGAACTTTTAATGTTGAATCCATACAATAAAAATACCAAAGACATCTTTGCAAGTGTTGCACAGAATCAACTCTTGACAAGTTGGTTAGCCTAAAACCAACTTTCATACAATGGGTTTGGAGCTTGAACTTCTGCATCTCCATTTTGTGTTATGATAATTTATGACTACTTTGATCCGGTACTATGCATTTTGGATTAACCAACGCATCAAGAACGTTTATGAGACCAATGAATCGTGTTCTTAGGAATCTATAGTAAAATTTGTGGTAGTATACTTTGATGACATCTTAGTGTACAACAACACATTAGAAGAACATGAAAAGATTTTATATTGCTTCTAGACATGTTGAGAAGAGCTGAATGATAATCTTTAGAAATTCATTTTCTATACTGATAAACTTGTGTTATTAGGATTTGTTGTAAGTGAACATGGAACATAAATCTATGAAGAAACGTACATAATTGGCCGGTTTCTATTGATAATTTGTAAAAGAATTCAGTACTTTGGTTGTCTCTTTGACCAAGGTGTAAAGAAGAAGGTCACATTCCATTTAGGGAAAGCTCAAGAGAAGGCTTTCCAGATGCTCAAAGATAAACTAACACAAGATCCATAATTAGGATTACCTAACTTTACTAAACTATGTGAGATGAAAGGTGATGCATCAGGTGTATTAATTGGAGCGGCATTGAAGCAAGAGCATAAATCCATTGCATACTTTAGTGAAACGATTAATGGAGCCCACATGAGCTACTCCACATACGGTGTACTTCCAATGTAGCAACATTACTTATGGCTCAAGGAGTTCATGATTCATACTAACCATGAATCACTCAATCATTTTAAAGGAAAATACAAGCAATTTAAAGAGAATATAATGGATGATGAATTATCTAGAAGTTACACTTTGATTTTTATGTAGATGCGACGTTGCTCGGTTCTAGCATATTAAGGAACTTTATGAAACATGTTATCATTTTGGTTATATGTTCAATTTGTGTGTGAAAACTGCCACATGGATGTACTACCGATTGATGGTTATTTGTTCCATGAAACTATATTATACATTTTGAATACTAAATAAGGGATTTATCGGTTGGTGAGGAATATGGGGGAGGACTAATGGAACAATTTGGAGTGGCCAAGACCTTTTCCATTTTTTAAGGGCATTTCTAATTGCCTCAATTTTACAGAGATGTTAAGCGCATTTTGGAAGAAGCGCGACATCTAAAAAAGCCAAAGTTTGGTTGCAACCACAAGCTATGTATTCTCTTTTACCCTTTTTTGGTACACCATAGACTGATATCTCCATGGACTTTGTGTTAGGTCTCCCTAGGTCTAAGTTTAGAAATGACTTAGTTTTCATCATAGTTAAATTATTTTCCAAAATGGCTCATTTTATTTCATGTGATAAGATCGGCGATCGATCTCATATAGCTATATCATTCTTTAGGAACATTGTATATTTGTATATAATTCCTAGGATTACAGTGTCAGATAGAGATGCTAAGTTCCTTAGTTACTTTTAGAAAATGTTGTGGGCTAAGTTACTGATGCTGACTTGGTTCATTTTGATACAGACGATGATCATGATTTGAAGTCCAATCCTTTTGAGAAGGAGATGATGATGAGGATGAGATTCTGAATGAGACAACAAGTGTACACAAACTGATCACGAGGCTAAGACTAAGAGGATGCATAACTTGTTTGCTATAGTGGTGGCCAAATAATTTGGAAAAGCAACACAAGGGCATTAAGAGGGATCAAGGCAAACATACATGACTTGCTACAAATGGAATAAACTAAGAGGGGGATGAAGCTGGAGGAGCTGAAGATGCTTGGATTGAATATGACGTCACACAACCCAAGCGAAATGTCTGGACCAATGTACACATGATTTCATTGGTCAGCCTAAACAATGTTGTGCTCAATGCGAGTGAACGTGCGAGGGTAAAAGGGCATTCGACAGTGTGAAACACCAGTACTGAGCATCACACAGCTTGGTCAAGAATTGGTGCACTTGACCGAGTTGGCTCACCGCTTGACCGAGTGGTTTCACCGCTCAATCGATCATTTTTACTGTGTTTTCTTTAGTTTTTCTTTATGGTTTAGTCCTTATTTTTATCCATTGTATTACTTTACTTTTACTAAGTGCTATCCATTTGAGAGATTCTTTTCTATTTCTAATTCTTGAAATTTAGGTATCAAACTCTTGGAAAGATTACGAGTGTTCACCAACTTATCAACACTAGATCAGAAGTAATTTGCGTGATTTGTTGAGTCTATAATTTTCTAGTCGTGTTGTAGTTGCGGTCTGGGAATTCATATTTAAGGAAGAAAAGTTTAAGTTTCGCTATCGGGTTGTTAGGGGGTTTTAGTCCAATTTCATCTATCTAATAAGAGGACAGTGGTCTAGGTTCATATCATAATGATGTAGGTGTATTGCATTAGATGTTAATTGGAGGAAATAATTTATATATATTAACGCCTTGACTACCCATAGAATAAATTTATAATTATTTACTACCCATACATGAGGGTTGAATTCAAATATATCAGTATGAGCGACTTGATAACTAGGGAACTATGTGATTTCGAATTATGATATATAATATTCACTTCTATTACCAATCAGTATTGAGTAGTAGATAATATCGTTTAGATAAAAGTCCATATATGAATGATATAGTGTTTATTTCTACATTTTCGTGTTTGTTTCCTTTTCTTAAATAGTCAAATTTCTAGGAATCCCAAAAAGAGAATGTCTTCCATTTCTTGCGAGACACCCTAGACATCCACAAACTTGTTAGGAAAAAATTTAATGATTGGTAAGGAAATCTCAGATAGTTTGTATGCACGAGAAATTTCTCGATATGATCGATAAAACATTTAGGTAAGAACCCACGATGGAAGATGTTGATGTCACAAGTGCTTACTTTGAGTAGTTGGAGGATGATACAATTGTAAAATGGGGAGAATCCAAATGTTAAGATCTAACAGTGGAGGAACATATATCATCATGATTTTCTTGGTGATCTAATAAAAATGAGATTTTTTCATAATTATATCTCATGATAACCATACCATACCAGTGTTTTAGAAAGAAGGAATTATTAGATATAGCGAACAAAGTCCCTAATAAAGCAATTTCTAAAATTCTTTAGAAGATATATAAAGCATGCAAGCTGAACCTAGAACACATAATAGTCTGGGGTAATCTAACTTTTGTTACGAGACTATGGCATATTATTTATATCACTATTCTAAACACAACGTGTTTTTGGCCAAAGGTGTAAATATTTTTTTAAAGGAATTTTTTATGAAGAAAATCACTATAAAGAATTTTGATGAGATTCAAGAACTTGTTGAATCGACACAAGATCATAAGCATCATATTCAATGTGAGAAATCCTTAAATGATGTTTTGAAGCTGCCTAAAAGAGCTTTTCAATAATTCAAGATCGAGGATAGGTTACCGAACTAGTTTAGAAGCCCATTCAACTACAAAATCAAGTTCAAGAATTGTTTTTTTTCTTAAAAATATGTACATTATCGCCATCAAACTGATATGTTAAATCTTATGGTGCAAGAAAATGAAGATAAGAATTTGTTAATGAACTAATGAGTTTTCAGGAAGCGACACCTATTTTAGACTCAAAGAAAGACATGAAATTCAAGATGGAGTCTATGAATGTTAACAATGTATGGACTTTGGTAGAACCTTCAATGAATTTTAGACCAAATGGTTATACATGGATGTAAAAAGAAAAACATTGGACTAGATGCCAAGGTAGACACCGAAAAATCTCGTCTACTTACTAATGGGTATAGTCAACATGAAATAATTGAATATAAAGAAACATTCTCCATTGTGGTAATGTTTTAATCTATTAAGATCCTTCTTACTATTGCGACATAAAATGATTACGAGATATAAAAGATAGATCTGAAAAACATTTTCCTTTATGAGAGCTCCAAGAAGAAGTTTATAAGAATAAACTTATGTTTTCACATTGCTTTCATTGAGTAACATGGTATTGAAGCTGCAAAGATCAATATATAGATTTATGAAAGATTCTCATAATTAGAAATTCTCTTTAACAAATTAGTTGAAATGTTCAACTTTATCAGATGTGAAGAAGAACCATGTGTGTAAAGACACTTAGTGGCAAATATTTTATCTACCTTGTGTTATATGTGAATGATATATAAATATTAGATAAGGATACAATTATTGCAAGAAAGTAATAATTGGTTGTGCGAATAATTTTTCATGAAAGATTGGGAGAAATGACCTACATTTTAGGAGTAAAGATATTAGAGATAATTTTAGAAAACTAATATTATTCTCATAGTTGATGTACATAGATACAAATATAATAATTTATAGTGGACATTGAGATGTAATCAATGAACTGACCAAAATAGAGACTTAGTAATGGTTAAATTATCATTTACCTCTAAATACAAATTTAAAAAAAAAATCTAAGTGTTATGATTTGCTTTAACTTGATGTTAATATAGAAATTGACAAATTCTTTTCATTCAATGAATTTAGAGAGATAATACTTTAAAGTGCTTGTGAATGGATATTTGGAATGTTGAAACTCTTGATAAAGAGTTTGAGCTCTATGTTGTCATCGATCATACTAACTATTTAAGTCATTGGCCAAAGTAGTTGAGTGATGAAAGAAATGAGATTCTTGGAATCATTCACCACTTATATGATTGACATGAAACATAGTCGTTATACTGTGGCATGTGATTTTTCAGAGTTGAAAAGAAAAAGGGAAATAATACATTTTCTTAACTCGAAGTGTAACTTCACGCTATTTGATTGTTGATAAGTGGTGGTAGATGCAAACAGAGATTAGTTAGACTAATTGAGTATAAATTTAGCGTTAATCTTGTGAGGTCACACACTTACGAGAGTTTTTATCTTTGCCGATGATTGTTTGACAATATTCGTGCCATAACTTATATTTTTTCTACCACCAAAATTATAATTGATTTAGAAAATGATCCATTTAGAATGAGTCTCTCTCAAAGTTTGGAATGTGAGATATTCATGTTGGTGTATGTAAACTTATATAAATACTAAGATATTTATAAGATAGGTTGTCATTTGGAAAAGTGGGAGACTTCTTCAAAGTTATATGTCCTAAGTGAGATTATCTTATATTATTGTTAAATCCATAAATAATTAAAATATTTAATTATGAGGGTTTATAATAATATGGTTAAAGTGATTAATCACTCAAGACACTCTGTAACATTAAGAGAAAAACAAAAAATCAGAGAGAAATAACTCGAATTTGGAGTGATACTCGTGAATGTTTTATACCAATGAATCTCAATACAAACGTCCAAGCTTATCATTAATGTTTTGATTCAATCCACTTATCATTGTTTGGTGAAACCAATTGAAACCTCCATAAAAATGAACTAGATCTCATAATTGTGTTGTTTAAATTTGCTTTCGTTGCGTATATAACAAACAATAGTCTGCATCAATATGTTTCATGGATAAAGATAAAAGAGAGTTTTTGAAAGAAAAGAGCCATGATATTATGAAAACTTCCATAAAACATATCAATATCTTTTTGAAAAGCTTATTTTGTTTCTTTGTTAATTTTTCATTGGAAAACATCATATAATTCAGAAGACTCATTCAATATAGTAAAAGAAAAATATGAAAAAAGGACAAGTTTTTCAGAAGAAAAAAATTATAATAATGATTGGCACAATGAAAAGGTGAATAATATTATTTTATTACAATAATTGTTGTAAGGTTGCTAGTTAGGAAGCGAAAGTACGTTGTTAGCGATCCAAATATGAGATTTAATTCATTTCTAGAAATTTTAGTTTCTTGAGTTTGTTTCTCAAAGAAACAAATATGGGTTGTAATTAAACAATCTTTTACTTCTATAGTGTTTGGATCATTCACCGAGAAAACGAAATTACCCTTTCTTCTTACAATGTGTGTCGTTGAATTGATAAAGAAAACATAGTGTTTTTTTTCATTAGGAAATTTGTATATCCTTATTTGTTTTTTGTATTATTTTACTTTTCTAGTATTTCCATGTATCTAAATTACCATTCTATAAAACGAAAATATATTTTCTATGTATATGGCCTTTGGCCAATTGAAAAACTTATCTACGGTTTACCGATATCATTTCACATCCTTGAACGGTTCCTCTATCTATGATCTTGGGATTTTTTTTCAATGGGTGTCTTGCAAAGTTTATCTACTAGTTTACCTTTGTCATCTAATTGATCAATGCCATTTTTAGAGAAAAACAACTCGTCATTTGTACAAAAACTTCGTACCAAAGAAATATTTTAGGTGTCCTTAGTCCTCGATATCAAACTTATTCTAAGTTACGTTTTGGTGTTTTCAATTTCCTTATCATCATATCTCATAATAACAATATCATCTACATAAACTAATTTGATAATGGTTTCTATTTCCTCTGAATTGAAAGAATAAATTATCGAATTGACAGTTATGATAACCATATTCTAGTAAAGCATTATGAAGAGTTTGATAACAAACACGAGGAGTTTGTTTCAACCGTAAATGGAATTCTTCAGCTGATACACCATGTTGTTCTCGATTTGGGTATATACTAGAGGAGGTTTCATGAAGATTTCTGCCTCGAGATTGCCTTGTAGGAACTCATTCTTGACATCTAGGGGCCATATATTTGATTTAAGGTTCGTAGCAACTGACAGTAGTATACATACCATGTGTAGCTTTATTACATGTGCAATTTTTTTATGTATTCTTCTTTTTATGTTCATGTGGAGCCTCTGACCACCGGATTGACTTTATAGCGCTCGACCTTGCACATTGCTGTGAAATTTGACATTATAGATTCCACTAGGAGCCAATTGCCTTTTTTCGTTTAAGGAGTCTCACTAAATCTCATGTTCTTTTCTTTTCAAGAGATTTGATGTCCTCATAGTATCTTGTTTCCATGATGGGATCAACCACGTAAAGATGGAATAGTATAAGTAACGACATAATTAGAGTAATGAATACGTGGAAGAGATTTCAACCAATACTGTGCCTTAGTCCATTTGTTGGTAGATCACAATGATTAATGTTTTCTACTTTATAAGGTTTTTATTCTCTTTCTTGTTCCTTTTTACTCCCTTGATTTGTTGGTAGATCGATTTCTTCAAGAGGGGTATTCGAATTCTGTTGTTGTCTATACTTGGTACTATTTTCAACTTGAAGTGGATCTGTAATTGACCTTAAAAAACTAGACACATCATGTTAGAGGGTCATATTCTATTGTTTAGTTTAATTATTTTGTAAATAACATATTTGAGTTTCATCTAATTTTACTTTCCTTGATACATGTATCCGACGAGTCTCAAGATGTTAGAATTTAACCCTTTTTGTGTGGATGAATAGAAAACGAAGATACACTTGATACTTTTGGGCTTGAGTATGCTTTGTAAGGTTTCATCTACAAACACATAACTATTGCACCCAAATAATTTAAGGTAATTGAGAACAAGTTTGGTTTTATTTAATACCTCGTAGGGATTTGTGTCCTTTAACGATTTTGTCGGAAGGCTATTGATGAGATGATTGCTATCATATAAGCATTTGTTTAAAAACTCATTCTTGCGCTTGACCACTCCATTTTGTTGTGGTGTATATATAAATGAGGTTTGGTGAACTATACCTTTTTTATCCAAGAATGTTTGAAACAATTGGTTTGTGTAGTCTTCTCCATTATTTTTTCTGAGAAACTTAGTTCCAGCATGGAATTTTGTTGTTATAAAATTCCTTAAAAGCATTAAATGCATCACTTTTGAGTGTTCACAAGTAAACGCATATATATTTTGATCCTTTATCTATAATTATTACAAAATATTTTCTAGAGTCTCTAGTTAATCTAAATGATGTCCAACCATCAAGTGAATTAATTTAAATAGTTGTTCTATTTTGTATTAGTTTTGTGAAAAACAACCTACACTGCTTTCTTAGTATGGAAGCCTCGCACGTTTCATAATTATATTTGAAATTAGGTACAAGAATTTACAATGCTATATAATGTGGATACACCAATGCAGTTTGGCAAAGTTGAGAACTCATATTACTAGTAACGTCTAAACAAATATACAATTTGAAAATATCATCAAAATATTCTAAAACATAAAGACCATTCTTGAGCAATCTTTCTCCAACGACCTTCTTTATTTCCATTTCCTAAATCTAAAACTTATTAGATTCAAAACAAATCATATAATGTTAAGTTTTGAGCTAGTTTTCTAATATATAATAGTTTATTTGAGTAATCTAGTACATATAATGTTGTGATATTTTTAGTAAGAATCCTAAGGTCCCATTGGTATATATTACTTCCGTTTATAATTTTTATATTACCTAATTAGATTTGTAAATTCTAAATTAAATTCAAGTTATTTATCATGTGACTCGTGGTTCAAATTGGTATATTTAGAAAGTAGGGATAGATCAGTTTGTTGACCCGTGCTTTGCGAGAGAAGTTTGATTTCTTCTATGTTCGCCTTGGTTGCATAGTGTTTTCAACTATGTTTGAATTGAGTTTCTTGTTCACATGTTTCCTCATTCATTCTCTTTTTATTCTCTCGTCCATTCTCCTTTGTTTTTAAATTTTGTACGGTATTAGACGCTAGTTACAAATAAAATCGGTTAGTCATTCGTTGCCACTCCTTTTCAATTTTCTTATCCTTATCTTGGGTGGATATCTTTGATGTCCTCAATATGATGGTTGAAGAACTTGTTACTTTCTGATGAGTGCTCAGTGCCTTCTTGATCTAAAAAATACGAACTAATTTATAGGTTTTCTTTAGGGATGTTATAACTAAAGAAACATAAAGATGGTTCTTTAAGTTCCTCCTCCAATTGAGTTGCTTTGTCTCAATATCCTAGTCTTGCATGCCACAAATGAGAAGAAACATAAAGATCGTTATTTAAGCTCCCTCCTCCAATGAGTTGCTTTGTCTCAATATCCTGAAAGCAAAAACAGTTAGCATCGAAACAAACAAGACAATTATAATCTTTATCAAATTTATGAACTAAAAGCAAGTAATGTATGCTTGCCTTGACGCTCCTTGTGGTGTTTTTACGAGTTCCTCCACCACCATTTAAGCGAAAAAGTTCTAAATCCTCTTAGAATTAGTCCTCATGACCGGTCCATGTATACTTGGTGTCTCGTTTAGAGTCTCATTCTCATCACGTTAATTCTCAAACTACATCTCTTCTAGTTTTTATGTCACTCCATTTTAATGATATTTAACTTTTTTGTCTATAACTTGGTGGAAATCTACAAGATAAAACTATTTTATCCTTTAAAATAAAATATTTACAGCTATATACGTTCACTTGAAAGCGTTTTCAACCGAATTGTGCAATACTACTCTGGCTGAACACTTGTTCCAAAGAGAATTCTTGGGTTCAGTATCAATTTTAGAGAAAACATTTAGGTCAATGAATCGCATGGCTTAATCATATACTTGACCGAACATCACTTCTAAGGAAATCACTCACGTCTAGTAGTAACTATTCAGCCAAACATCTTACTCATGTTAATTAGTAATATTACTCTACCGAGTATCTTTTGAGCATTTTAAGCCAAGATTTAGCTTGACTCTAGTACCATTTGCTCGATATATGCTTTTTAAACGGTGGATTCATTTATTTTGAAAAATTCAATGCTTGATCGATAGGTATTTTCCATTTTATCTAAAGCTAATACTCGATGAAACAATAATATTAATCAGTCAAGTGCATTATCTAACATAAAATGTTTGGTCAAGTAATCCTCATATGTAAATATTTTTGTATCAACATTTCGCTTGACCCGAATAGTCTAATTGATTGATGAAATCAAACTTTCACTGTGCCTCATGAAGAAATTGACTACTACGCTTCGTCGACAAACATAGTACTCGGTCGAAGATTTCCGCTTGAAAGTTTCTCGAAATCCGAACTAAAGAAAACCATATGATCTTATACCACAATAGGGATGTTACAACTAAAGAAAACCATATGACTACTTCTGCGTTTACTGCTTTTAGTTCTAATAAAACCGATCTTTCTTCTCATGTGTGGCATGCAAGATCAGGACATCCTCATCATAAAGCGCTTAATCTTGTGTTTCCTAACATTAAATTAGATGACTCTTTATGCGAGGCTTGTACTCTAGGAAAGTATTGTCGTAACGTTTTCCTATTTCTACTACTATCTATAGTAAACCGTTTGATCTTATTCACTCCGATGTGTGGACCGCTCCTCATCACTCTCCTGATAACAAGAAATATTTCATGAATTTTATAAATGAAAAATCTAAGTTTACTGGGATTTATCTTCTTAATTCAAAGAACATGGTTTATGACCACTTCATTCAATTCTACAGGCACCTTGAGATTCAATATGAAACTAAAATCAAATGCTTATAATCTGATAATGGAAGTGAGTACTTAAACCACAGTTCAAAAAATTTCTCACTCAGAAGGGCATCGTACACCAAATTTCTTGTGCATACATGTCTCAAGAAACGACGTTGCTGAAAGAAAGAACCACAACCTTATGGAGGTCTCACGCACTATAATGTTTCATAGAAACGTCCCAAAAACGTTTTGGGGAGATGCTGTCATTACGACATGTCATCTCATCAATCAAACTCCCACAAAGTGCTTGTAAGACCAATCTCCATATGAGGTACTCAATGGCTCCAAACCTTATCTAGAATATCTTCGAGTTTTCGGTTGCTTTTGCTATGTCTTTCTTGCAGAAAATCTTTGAAACAAGCTTGAACCAAGGAGCACGAAGTGTATATTCATCACGTACAACAGAATCAGAAAGGATATAAGTGTTACAACCCTTCAACTCACGAGCGCATGTCTCCATAGATGTCAAGTTCGATCAATCAATTGGATACTTCGACAAACGAAATTGGAAATAGTTAGAAAATCTCTCGGTCTCATATGATCTTAACTCTACTATGCGTCATATTATCTCTAACATTAGAAATCAACGTTTGTCTATTAGTACAGGCTCATCCTCAGACGAAACCACCAAGGAGATCGTGGAAACACCAACCAAGGAGACTGTGGCACGCTCCATCGAAGAGATCATGCATCAACCTCTTCAAACATAAGGAGTAGAAGGGCACCCATCCAACTTAAGGAAACCATCGAGGACGATCCTACAACAATCGATAAAGAAACTCCTCACGATGATACTTAAACCATTGACAGAGACATCATCGGTAATACAGCCTCCAATGATGATCATACTAACCTTTTACATGCAGATCTCAACGAACCTACAACAACGGAGGACGTAGTCGAACAAGAGCAATATCCAGCTGTCCTTCCTCGGAGAAGCACTCGACTTAGGACTATGGTCTCAAACAGTCTACACGAGCCTGGTATCACAAAACCTCACGATGCCCTCATTCTCCATGGATTTCAAATGAGTGAGGAAGATCATTCCCTATTTTCAATTCAGGGGAAAATAGGAATAGAAGTTTGTTGTACCACTGACGGTTTATTCTTGTTCTAGAGAAAGTATACACTTGATCTTTTGAGTGAGACAGGTAAATTAAGAGCTAAACTAGCCAAGACGCCAATAGAAGATAAGTTTAAGGATCATCAAGAGGGGGATCTGATCGAAAATGTCTCCCAATACTAGAGAACCGTTGGAAAGATCATCTATCTGACCATCACACAACCAGACCTCAGCTTTACCGTCGGACAAGTCAGTCAACACATGCATGCTCCACGGAAGAAACACTGGCATATGATCGAATGAATCCTATGCTATCTGAAAAGAGTCCCCTGGAAAAGGAATCTGGATGGAATGCAACAATGACACCACTATTGTAGGCTATTGTGATGATGACTGGGCATGAGACCAGACTGATCGCAAGTCAACAACCGGGTATTGAACTTTTGTTAGTGGAAATCTTGTCACATGGAAGAGCAAGAAACAAAATGTAGTAGCTCGCTCCAGCGCAGAGCTAGAGTATAGAAGCATGACCAACACAACCTTTCAATTGATGTGGGTTAGAGCTATTCTTCAAGATCTCAGGATCAAGAACTCCGACCCCATCTCCCTTCACTGCGATAATCAGGCCGCCATTCACATAGCCTAGAACTCTGTGTTTCATGAAAAGACGAAACACATATAAGTGGTCTATCACTTCATAAGGGAGAAGATCATACTAGGCATCATTGTCACAACCTACATAAGAAGCTCAGATCAATTTGCTGATATATTCACAAAAGCCACAAATTCGAAAGTCAAAAAAGTCTTCAACAAAGAATCGGATTGCTGGATTTATACAAACCGCTGAATGTGTCAAGTTCGACGGAGTCTATAAACAACACCAATTGATAGTACTCTTTTTCCTTCATCATGCTTTTTTCCCACTGGGTTTTACATGATAAGGTTTTAACGAGGCGCGATGGCACATCTCTCACCTGGTCGAACTTGAGGGGGAATGTTAGAAGAATTGGGCCAATTAGTCTAACAAGGAGTTATTTTCGGCCTAAACCCTACCTAAGGACTCGGGTTATTATTTCTCCACTTCGCTTGTCGCCCAAGTCTTGTTGTTTCACTTAGGAAAGATTCAAATTGGGACACCAGATCATTCCCTTGCCTATTCTACAATATCTTCATTATTTTCTTTTTTCTTGATTTGTATAGCTTCATTTTTTCGTTCTTTACTTCTTTGTTTCATTTTTCTGTATATAACAATGTGTGTTTCGTGTACAATAAAAAATAATCAAGAGAATACAACTCTCATTTTCTCTCATTAATCTCTCTTTTCTAATCTCTAGTTCATAAAATTCTATAGGAAAAACCGTGATATAAATAAAGTGCAGAGCTGATTCCAAGTAGTGATGGAACCCACGAGAAGAGATTGTAGCCATGTTTTCCCGATTGAGAAGGGGAAGAGACGCAACAAAATTGCATTTTCTGAGCCTCCATATATCTTGAATGTCCCAAAAAGCTCTAGGAAACCTTGAGGTGCTCTGATGGGGATCTTCATGGTTTCCATCCATAAACTGCTTCTGATACAACATATTGATCATGGTATCCTTGATCTTAAATTGATCTCTAGCAATAGTAGGCGTCCTTATTCCATCTAGACATTGTTCAAGTTCGGTATCACGTAATCTCAAAACCCACGTGGTGGAGGAGCCTGTGGCTCTTACGACCAAGGGTGTAGCTGCTATTGTTGTAACTGTGCCACATTACCAATTGGTAAATGAGATTTTCCATTGTCTCCGAACACAATATTTTGGTCGTTCATCTCTCCTTGATTGGACGAATCTTCTTTCTTTTTTCCCTCGCCCTTTTTCAACTGTATGTAGGTTCTCTCGATCTCGGGATCGATCTGAAGTAGGTTTGAATTACCGTGAGACCTAGCCATGCACCACGAAAGGACAAGTAGAATAGGTTAGGTAATAAGAACGAAAAGAAGAAGAAAACAAAAAGCAAGTATGTCTCTATGTCTGACTCTAAAATATGTTGACAAATAGTCCCCGTCAACGGCGCCAGAAACTTGATGCTGCATTTAAGTTAAGTACAATTAACATAATCTACCCGCAAGTGTACGACACATGTGTAGTACTCTAGGTGTTGATCCCACATGGACTACTCAATACAAACTAAACTCAAACAAATGAATCAATGTGGCTAAGAACGGATATGGGTTTGAGATCAAATAACTAAAGAAATCAATAATTTAACGAGTTCTCGGCAATGAAACAAATGTTATAGGATAAAATTTCACCATAAGGCTCTTCGGAACCAACAAACAATCAATCTAGTCATGCATTCCCAATCAAGGCATCTAAGGTAGACAGTCCTAATATGATTTCTACCCTCTTTGAAAGCATAAAAACGTGATCTAGTCAAGTTACCCCCTACTTTTGTGGCTGATACCTTAACCTAAACCCAGCAAGTTCTGTGATTTATATGATTCAAACCATCAACTGTTACTACTATACTTTCATGACCTAGTCTCTATTGCCCTAAACCTAAATATCCGGAATCAGAATTCTCCTTTCGGTCCTTCTCTTGAAGCCCTAAAAACATGCATCTATTTGGCCAAAGAAAATACGCGACATTCAAATACTCAAAAAAAAAAAGAATAGAAAAACCAAAATAAGGAATTTCATTCATAAATCAATCAAAAGAGGTTTTGTGATTGCCATGGGCTTAGCCTTTCTCCTAGAACAAAAATACTAGCTAGACATGAGTTTGAAACAAAACATCATGAAAGAAGTTGACAGTCTAGAGAGAATAGAATCAAACAAAATGAAGTCCCGCCAATGCTTCTGTCAATGTTACTTGCTGAGATTGTTCCTAAGATGATGAACAAACTCAAAGAATTTCCCCCAGCCGTATGCAACAAAACTTGGGAACTTCTCCCGTGAAAATTGAGATCAAAACGAATAAGGAAACTACTTTCCTTAATGCGCCCAACCAGGCTTGACAACATGCCCAATGGAAATGGTTCTCCTTTTCTTTTTATGCAATGTGCATCCCTGGCTTCCTTTTCTCTTTAAGCGGCACACACGCACGCCTAAGCCTTCTTTTCCTTTCTGGTTTTAGGTTTATGCACCCGATTGGGCACAACATGTCGCTCGGTCGGGCACTTTTCTTCAACAGGGATCGCTCGGTCTTGGCATGTGCCCAAGCCGTGCGTTCTCTTTGGGATGTTTTGCTGGTTAATGAGCCAGATCAGGCTGTTTAAGGTGCTCGGTCAGGCTGCTTCCACTTTGCCTAGCCCGATCGTGCAGATTGTAAGCCCGAGCCGTGCACCGTTCTCGTAACAAATGCCAAGTTTATGCTGGGTCGTGCGTATTGACATGCCTTACCGTGCTACCCTTGATGAGAGGTGATTGGTCGTGCAATGCATGCGCCCGAGCCGGGCTTCTTCTCTTGGTCGTTTCTTGCACATTTCTTATCCGTTTCTCGTCCCATTTCCTCCGTCGTGATCCTCAATACTCATATTTTTCCCGTGTATGTTCTTTAGGTCCCAAATGAACAAAATATGCCTCAAAAACTGCATGAACATGTGAACACAAAAAAAGTAAAACCAACATAAAATCACACGTAAACATCGCAATTATCCTCACGAACATCTCTAAAATCATGCGAGAAACGTGTAGAATGACGAGATGATCAAGTTTCCGAGGTGTTGCTCTGGTAGAGGTTTAACCACTCAGCTAGTATGAAGCACAAATAATTTATGAAGCTTTCTCGACTTAAGTACACCCAAACAAACACCCAATCCTCCACATTATAAGTTTCAAGATACTGTGACTCGCTCAAGAAAGTCCAAGGGGTGACAGATGAGGCGATAATGCTATTGTCTTTCCCATGGTTTATAATGGATAAAGTGTAGGAGTGGCAATATAAGTTAGCACCGGACTCGATCTACTCATCGAGCCACCTTGAGGAGGAGCATTTCACGATATTGTTTTCTCACCTCATAAAACATTGATGTCGAAGACACTCTAGGAAGCATGTGAGAGGTTTAAGGGCTATCAATGTGTGTTCCCTTATCATAGAATAGATCAAAAGTACCTAATTTTAATCTTTATTGAGAGACTCCAAGAGGACATACACATATGGATCATCGTGGCATGTGGATGATCGTTTCACGACATCCATTTCACTAAGCTACAGTAACAGATTGAAAAGATGGTCGACGAGAGGAATGCTTTTAGAGTTTATGTGAGGCGAGTTCCCTTGAAGGAGTTCACAAACGAGGTCTCAATCCTCCAAGTTGAGTTAGTTGAGATGAAGTTGCCGATAGCAAGCATGAATACAAAGCATAACCATAGACAGATCTTCAAGGCTATCATGGCGATAAGTAGAAAATATACTTGGTAGGGAAGACGAGGAAAAAGAAAATTACATGGTGAATAACCCATTTTTGAACACGTACAATTCGGGTTAGAGAAATAAAGCAATTTTCTCCTACAAGAATACCGCAAGGTGCAAAATCTATTACAGGAATTATCAACCACAATCATTTACAAAACAACCCTAGAATAGAAACTTCCAAAAGCACCCAATGAAACACATTCTTGCTTACCCACAAAGGATTTGGCACCACAACAACCTAAACTGGATGATGAGATCAAGTTTATGTTCTTGCACTTTATGTAAGAACATAAGACTCATAACATAGAGTTTCATGGAATGAAGGTTGATCATAAAGATTTCAAAGCGGATGATGAGACAACAAATTGAGCGAATCCATACGCACCTGAACACTCCCAAAGAATCTTAATCAATCCCAAGAATACAAGCTATTATGGTCGAGCTTGAGACTATAAACAAACGCTTCTCGATAGGCATTCGTAAGCCTTTTTCTGACTATTTTATTTTTATGGTTGGCTTTTTTCCAACCTTGCATTTTTATTTTTGGAGCAGCATGTTATTTTCTTGGAAAAATATTTCAATAGTTAATTATTGCAAGAACCATAGATTCATCAGAAAGAAAATTGTTCGGAGGAATGAAAAGAAAACAAGATCGGTGTGCTCATATTGTTATTTCCAACTGAGGCTCAATGGAAATTATTATCCAATAACCATTAACCAATATCAATTTGTTTTCCAAAGGTTGCAATCGAAACTTTAAAATACATCAATTGGAATCCAGTGATGCAATTGAAAGATTTAAGAAAATATACCACAATGAATGTTCAACGGATGTTATCCGTTGACCTCCATTGCAAAATTTCAACGAGCAATATGAAAACACTATTTTTACTCTACATTAAAATGCATATTTCCACCATTTTTGACATATTTGAAGGGTATAGGAATTGAGGAGAAAATTAATGGTGAAACAATGCAAACTATAGTACAAAACGAGCATATTTTGTTTAGACAGCGAAAATGATCGACTAGAGTAGTTAAATGCTCCGTCGAGCAAAAGAGAAGTGAAATGCACCAAAGTTCCAGTGGATTCGCTCGACTCAAGCACCTCATCTCTTGGTCGAGTAGAAGGCATGAACAAATCGAATTTAGTTATAGACTACAAGGAATTCACAATATTTTCTTCCAATCCATTGAAAATCTTGCAAAAAATTTTAAGGAATATCAACAATGCATCAACAACAACTATTCATTGATAGTTCGTTGACAACACAAATAGATTGGAATTTTTCCGTTAAAATCTATTGGAATCCATTTGTATATATTGCAATAGGACAATCCATTGATTCTCTACCGATATTACACTACAAGACAACATGCCATTTCCAACAGCCATTGGAAAAGTTCCATTGGAAATGAACGTTTCCAATCGATTTCAACGGATTTACGACTGTTAGCAAACGATCGTTAAAAAAAACATTCATTGCAGTTTACAACGATCTGTCAACGAATAGTATCCATTGAAAAATATCAATGGATTCTAACGAATATATGTTGCAATTTGCAATGGATACCCAATACAAAAAAATTCAACGGAATCCTATTGGAAAATTTCAACGGGCATCCGTTGGATATGAATTGGTAGAAATTCAGAAATTTTTAAACCGGATGTCTGTTGGATATGAACTGGAAGAAATTCAGAAATTTTTAACCGGATGTCTGTTGGATATGAATTGGCAAGAACATCTACAATTTTGCAATGGATGACCATTAATAATATTGGTAAGATTCAGCAACAGATGCTTGTTGGATATGACTTGGCGAAAATTCTTTAATTTTGCAATAGATGTCCGTTGAAAATTATGTTCTATAATCAACCAGTATCTATTGATATAAAAACAAATTTGTTTAAAAGTTAAAAGATAAAATAAAAAAATGTTTTTAATATACATAAAATTTCAAAAAACTTTCGTTATATTTCATCTAACTGGCACCATTGTCGTCAGCCATGTCCTCACAATTGCCTTGGGAATGTGTTTCATCGGAGTCAATTATTGGTTCTTGTCTCGGCGTTGTTTCCCCATCAATGATGGTGACTGATATACTCGACTGATCAATAACTCGATGATACTCTCCATGTGTCGTATTTGTGCTCACGTTTCTCAAAGATTAGTCTCAAGTTACTTGATGCATTTCTTTTGAGTGTAAGTCTCTTGGACTATAGGGGCACCGTCGTGATGTGCTTGACGATATATTTTTGTAGAGCACCTAGACCATATAGACACCATTTATACGTGTTAAACAGACTAAAAAAATTAGAGTTAAGATATATCGATTTCAAATATTTGGAAAATTAGAAATTATTATAATAATAATATTATTATATACCTCTAAATAAATTTTATCTTTTTGAAAAGTACTAAGATCGTCAGAAGTTGAACTGAGGACTTGTAATTGTTGTGTGATCTTCTTCATCATAGCTTTGACCTTCCGTTCTCAAGAACAGTCGGTTTTATTTTCATTCTCTACATCTGTAAGATTGTAATAATATTATTAGTTAACAGTTTAGATAAAATATAAATGTGAATATTTTTACCAAATATTTCTTTATTTTTGGAAACGATTTCGATCCCGAGGTATAGCAATGTAGACCATCCCCGGGAACTTTCTCACCGTACCGATATTTTTTTGCCTTTTCACTTTTAGCCTTGAAGTCTTCTAACTCCCAATGTTGAAAGATTTGGTTGAATACCTCGTCTGTTGCCCATGTCATTTTCGCGTTATTCTTATAATAATTGCGCTTGGATTTATTCATCATCAAGCGCAATCAAGCATGCATATCACGCATCTAAGCGGTATAAATACGCGATGTTTCCTTTTTCTGCAACCTATACACATGCTACAAAATTAAATTTAAATTAAATAAAATTATTATTTGAATTCAATAATAATGTTAAATTAAATTTTATATTAAATAATCCTACGATGATGTACACCACCATTAGTGGCGTATAACTTCTGGTGTCACTTGTAAGGAATAATAAAGTCGATCTTGTAAAGAGCTTTGGATGACGTTTTTGTTTTTATGTTTAAGAAAATCATCCACATCCAACATACACATGTAAACAAAATCATTAGCAAGTTATTATAATTAATTCAAATATAAATATATGTAGGTAAATAATATCTTACCATAACGTCCCATCACGATGTTCGAGATCAATAATAAGAATAGTGGAACGCTCATTGAAAGTATCGATCAAAGCATCAATATCCACCATATCATCTTCTTCATTAAATATTGGTCGCCAACAATCGACCATGACCGATAAATCGTCGAGCTCTCATTTTTTTAAGTGTTTAGAATTTTTCATAAAGATTTTTTTAAATTTTGTGATATTGTTGAAAAATGATCTATTCAACGACATAAGTACAAAGTTCTCAAACATGCATCTATTGGGAGTTCCAACGGGTGCCCGTTCGAAAAGAATGCAATGAATTGACATTATTTGTTGAGCATTCGTTGGAACATCCAATGAATGCCGTTAGAAACTTGTGTTCCTTTCAACAAGACTAAATGGTCATTAGCCTCCTTTCCAAAAGCATCCGTTGAAAATTCCAACGGATGCCCGTTGAAAAACATCGTGCCTATGCAACACACATCCGTTAGATTTAATTTTCCATTTTCAACGAACTAACAATGGATCCATGAATAAATTTGTAACGGATACTATCCGTTGATCATCCGTTGATAATTTCGAAGTTTTCTAATGGACTTTGGATCACTGATAATTTTCCAAAATCTGTTGCAATCTGTTGAAAAATATATCAACGGATGGATTCGTTGTCCTGTTCATTGATAATCATCTGATTTTTGTAGTGTTAATGTGTTTTCTTGTAGTGTTAAAGAAAAAAAAAATTATACACATGTCAAAACAGTTTCATATGCTTTTTAAGGAGTTGTAAAACAAATTTAGGAAAAGACGTCAAACAATGATGTGTGATGATTTTCGACCTATTGGATGTCGCGAAACAACCTACTTGCAAAGGTTGTTATGCAGAACAATGACAGTTATCCATATCATTACGATTTTCGAATATTACTACTGATTACAATGTGACGGAAAATTGCATTGAATAATTTTGTCAAACTATACGTGAATTTTTACAACAAAAAATTAAACTCGAAAAATACATTAAGAAACAAAGAATATTTTGAAGGATCTATGCTTGTCATGTTGAAAGATTGATAATGGTAGAAATAGTTGCATGCTTTTTTACGGATAATGTAAATTTTGCGGTGAAAACATGTTTTATTTAAAAAAACTATATTCATGAAAATATGTGTCGTACAAAACCTTTTTCTATATGCTTGTAGCAAATAGGTGGAGAAGATTATATGAGTTAAAGAAAATAAATACATCTATAATATGGTATGTAGAATACTCGGCGAGTGAAAGAGTAATGAAATATATACCTGATGATAAAGTTTCCGAAATAATTCAACGACTTATTTTTCGAGTTTTCTTATGGAATCAGGAATGATTATCATTGCTTGTGTACTGAGTGCTTTAGTCAATATGGACTATTTGAAACTTAGTATCCTAAATGGTTCATAATTTTTTCTCTTTATAATTTACCTCTAGAGATATATCTGAAAGTAATTTATGTTTCTAAATAAGCTAATTCCATGACCACAACCTTTGCAAAAACGTTTCAATATCTTCCTTCAGCCATTAATTATGAGATCTGTGGAAAACTGAAATTCTTGCATATGATATAATTATGAAACATAATTTTACTTTCAAAGCAGTGTTGTTGTGAACAAATGGAAAGTTTCATACGTATTGAATATTGTTTAGCTGGATCATGCATGAAAATGTCTGTATTGCATGGATGATATCTAATTTTTTTCTTCTCTCGTACATGGAAGAAACAAAATGAGTTTGATTCTTAGAAGATTTCTTCTTCGTGGAAATATATTCAGAAAAAATATTTTCAAAAGAATTTTGTAAGAAAAGAATAGGCGACATTCATTCAAACATGTACACATGTCATGTATGAATGCCTTAACAAGATAGCAGACTTTGAGGAATCGATTGAATATGTAGAGATTATAATTACAAAAACCGCAAGGCGATGTTTAATGGCATAACAGGTATAGACACTTTATTTTTTGGAATTGCCAAATTGGAAATTATTCACATTGCGAAATAATTTGGACCTTATGCATATCGAGAAGACTTCTCGATACCATTTTAAACACGATTTTGAATGTTGAAAATGAATGTTAACAAACAATCATGGAAGGATTTGAATACATAATGTGGAATATCGGAGTTGGAGTTACAGGAAACTAAACCATAAATCTTGATATTCATATCATCTTGTCCTAGAATTTTAATATATAATATCGAAAATCGGATTTAGTTACGCGATTATCATGCTCTAATGCAATGACTCATCCCAACACGTACTATGTATGACACTTTATGTGAAATCATAATATTCTTTACACATATTTTCTCGAGTTATTTAAAAAGAAACGACTTGGATTTATTAAAAAAATAATATCTCTGAGGAATTATACTTTTTGAAAAAGACATTTCTGCCTTCGTTCTACGTGTGATAGAGCATTTTTCGATTCGTCGACAAAGCTATATATGTATATATCTTCCACCAAGTTTATTCGCACCGCTAGATACCAATCTACCTTCCAAGCTATATGCAAATTCATAAGTCGATAAATGGTTTAAAACATCATAGTTGGTCATGGAATCATAAATTTGCATCTGTTTTACCTAAGGTTTGTTTTAAAACATATATCACAGAGTGATAATACTTTGTTTGGTTTAAAAACCATGAATTTTTAGTCATTTTTCTTACGTAGATGATATAATCATTGCTGACAGTAATGACTATTTTCTGTAGACCTAAGTTGATTATAACACAACATTTTAACATAAATGATCTTGAGCCCTGAAGAGTTTTTTCGTGTTTAAAAACTTATAGTCCAAACATAAATGATCTTGAGCCCTGACAGTATTTATATTTCTCAAAGGAAATATTGCCTTAAATTGTTAACAAAAATTGGAATTCTTCATTTTAAACCATCAAATGTATCTATGGAATCTAACAAATAATTAAGGAAATACGATGCTACACCTTTATATGATATTTCAACATATCGTATTTTAGTTGGAAAGTTGTTGTATCTAACGATTTATAGCCATATAGTACATTTATTGTACATAAATTAAGCCAGGTTTTATTCTCACAATCTTCAGAACATTTGAAAGTTGCACATAAACTGGAACTATATCTGGAAAAAAGTCATGATCATGGGTTTTCCTATATCGCAAACTTAGATCATAGAGTCAATCTTTTTACTGATTATGATTGGGTTATTTGTGTAGATTTAGGGACATATGTGTCTAGTTTTTGTATTTTTCTTAGCAATTATTGATGTAACCCAAAGCCACTAAAACCAACAAACTATGCTTCTTTGTGAAAATTTGTTTCATTGTTTCCTGATGCATTAATTTTTACACATGAATTTTATGTGTACAAATATTGCCATGATTTTAAATATAATTGATTTCCGTTTCGGATAGGCTTGTACTAGACACAATTGCTTTCAATCATGACATCGAATTGTCTTATAAGCCTCTTACTTGAGCTTTAAATACGTTGAATCTTTTATCTGATTGCGCGATCACCTCATTGAATTTGGAGAAGGATTGGTAAAGACCTTTGTAATTCATGATATATGATGTGTTCCCCCAGTTGAACGATATTCCTTAACATAATGATATATGAATTTCTTGCATGTAGATTGCGTACAATCCTGTTGTTTAGGTAGACACCCCATATTATTTCAATTGCCTTAATGCACCTTGCTGCCACGGTCCAAAACTCAAGAATTGGCAACATGAGAGATTGGTGTGACGATTAATCAATTAAATGTAGTGTTTTTGTTTGGGCAGCGAAAGTTTTTTTAATAACGGAATATGAAATCTAATCTGTTATTGGTACTATCATGCAATTAATAAACGAGCCTTCCAATTATCCTTTAATTGCATATGAGGCATAAATAATTTTACAATATCCACTTACCTTAATGGACACAATGCATATCACCTATTGAAACCTTAGAGAGAAGTTCATTCTCAAAGGACCAATTCCTTTCATGAACTATGTTTTGAATGCTAGTGCAAAACATAACCAACTACCACACAAATTGTCCAACAATCTTCGGTGAATACCAAAACATTCAATAGTGAGTGGCCTCACGGTTTGAACACTAAACTGGTATTCATTTAGATTTACTAATTTTCAAAACAAGGTTAGCGCCTAGAAACACTTCTTATACACTACAAAAAACAGGCATTTTCCAACGGACAAATCCGTTGGAAAACGCCTGAAATCCGTTGGAAAGAGCGTTTCCCAATGGACGGTAACAGATTTGAGACTGTTGAAAATTGTTCGTTACAAATTGGTATCTGTTGTAATTCCCAACGGAGTTGCAACGGATCATATCCGTTGCAAATTTGTAATGGATCATATCCGTTGCAAATTTGTAACGGGACGGCCAACGGATGACGCGTTGAAATTTTGTAACGTACGCCCGTGGAACATATTTGTAACGGATGCCTGTTACAAAATTGCAACGGACGGCCGTTGAAAAATTGTAACGGATGTCCGTTAAAAAGTTTTAACGGGCGTCCATTGCTATCCAGGCGGTAAAAAAGCGAGATTTTAAAATTTTCAACGGGCATCCGTTTGAAACTGGCGGGAAAGGTCAATGGGCGTCCGTTTCAAATTGGTGGGATATGGCAACGGGCTTCCGTTTCAATTTGGCGGGAAAATCGCGTCCAACGAATGTCAGTTAGAAATTGCAACAAGCATTCGTTGGAAAATTGTTAAAAAATAAAAATAATAAAAATAATTTACAAAAAATAAAAATTTTAATTAAAATAACAAAATTTTTTACAAAAAACATTAAACCTATTCTATTACATTTCATTTAAATCAGCTGGGCCGATATCCTCTCCCCGATCACCAGCACCTGTAGACGGCGTTGCATCCGAATCGATACTCGCTTCTTGCCGCGGCGTTGATTCCCTTACCTGGCCAGATAGAAACTCTATGACGCAGACCATCTCTGGGAACCTTCTCGCCGTCCTGACATGTTTTGGCCTTTTCGCTCTTGGTCTTGAAGTCTTCAGACTCCCAATGTTGAAAAAGTTGATTGAAGACCTTGTCTGTTACCCATGCCGGTTTGCGATTTTTGGTGTAGTAGTTGCACTTGGCATTGTTCATCATCAAGCGCATCCGAGCCTGCATATCACGCATCCATGCTTTGTAGATACGCGTCGTATCCTTCCTTCACCATCTGTATGCGCGTTGCAAAATAATTTATAATGAGTTAGTTTATAACATATATATAACTAATCATTTTAAATAAATTTTAATTTAAAATACTCTTACGATAAAAGTGCACCACCATCGGTGGCGTATGACTTCTGGCGTAACTTGCTAGGAATAATATAGTTGGTCCTGTAAGGACCCTTGGATGATGCTGTTGTTTGTATGTTTAAGAACATCATCCACGTAAAACCTGCACATTCGAATTTAAAAGTTAGATAATATTGATAAATTACAACGATATAAATGCAAATAATAACATTTTTTACCATAGCGCCCCGGCAGGACAATCGATAATTGGAAGGGTGGGACACCCATCAAAATTATCGATTAAGGAATCGATATCCACCATATCGCCCTCCTTCACCAATATCGGGGGAGGAGCTCTTGCTGAACAAGCCAACATACCTCCCAAACCTATGAATCGTCTAGTCCTCATTTTCGTGTTTAGTGTTTGTAAATGTGATTTTTTGTGTGAAAGGGAGTATTTGAAAAGATTTTGATTGTTTAATTTGTGTTGAAAATGAAACTGTTCAACGGTTTATGTGCTGAAATTTTCAACGGACATCCGTTGGAATTTCCAACGGGGATGCAATTCAGTGACGCGACGTTTTGTCTTCCTAACGGGCATCCGTTGGAATTTTCAACGGATTCCCGTTGGAAATGCGTATTCCCGAGGCAACGGACGACAAAACGGCGGCTCGTCTCCCGTTGCAACGGGCATCCATTACAATGTCCAACGGATGCCCATTGGAAATTCCTACAGATTAGGGTAGGCATCATTACACTTTGCAACGGACATCCGTTGTAAATTGTAACGGATGTCTATAAAAAATTTCTAACAGACATCCGTTAATATTTCCAACGGATGCCCGTTAGTATGTTTGTAACGGATGTCCGTTACAATTTTCCAACGGATGCCCGTTAGAATTATGGAAAACTTAGAAATTTTTTCTATGTTTTTAGGCGATTTCGTGTTCTAATGGGTATCCATTAATATTTCCAACGGATGCCCGTTGGTATTAGATCATATGAAGTTCTAAATACGTTAAACATCGTTTATATATTCTTCGATTGTATTAACATTTGGATTGTTCGATTACACATCATCTACATTATTACACATCATTTACATTACACATCATCTACATTATTACACATCATACACATTATTGTATTTATATTTCTTCTTCAGTAGATTCATCGATTGGCGAGTCTTCCTTCGATTGTTCATTGAATTCATCGCCGTTTTCATCTTCAGCATCTTCCTATTCAACGTCTTCATAATCGCGTATGAATTCTCCATCTATATCAGTTCTTGTGAGAATCTCATCGCGATCTGTATCAATTAAATAAATGGGATGCGGATGATCAGGTTGCAACATCTTTATCATCTAAGCTTATTATCCTCGTGGCTTGATCTTTACTACGACCCACCACTCCTCTCTTCGACGTTTCAATGTTGTTGGATATTGCACATAACATACTTGATCTTCTTGATCTATTGTGATGAATGGATCATACTTACCATATTGTCGTGTCAGATTGATGTCAATTCCTCCCCATCGGTTTTTTCGTATTTTACGTCCTACGGTTGGACCGAACCACTAACATTTAAGAGATTGAATAATATTGTTTTGTACCTTTCGAACGGTAATAACTCTTCACAATTTAGTAATATTTATGTGTGGACGTGATCATACTCCTCTGGTGTTAACTAATATTCCTCGGATTTACCTCCTGTACGTCAATTCGGTGCAAACATTTCAAGAATTGTGCCAAATTTCGGATTATATTGATAAATATAGTATGTGTGATCATCCACTGCACGTCGTTCTTTCGTCTGAATATGCGACTCAAAATAAAATGTGCTGAAATATGTGATTTCTTCTAGCAAGTATTATTTGAAAACAGATACTTCGACCACTGCTTTGTTTTTTGCTTTTTTCTTTAAATGAAAGAAAAACCTTTCGAAAGGATACATCCATCTGAATTGAACTTGTCCACCGAGTATTGCCTCATCTGGTAAATGTATTGGCAAATGCTCCATTACATCGAAGAATGAAGGCGGAAAAACTTTTTCCAATGCACATGATACTTCACAGATATTGTTTTTCATTAATTCCAAGTCATCCCTTTTTAAATTCCTTGAACATATATCTCTGAAAAATATGTTGATTCCGCATAGCACATCGTGAACATTTCGTGGTAATAGCTCAGTAAATGCAATTGGAATGAGTCGCTGTACGGAAACGTGACAATCGTGATTTTTCAACCCGATCAGCCTCGAACCAACAATATCCACACACCGAGCAATGTTTCCTTTTATCTTCTTACAATTGAATAATATTAAGGTATGGTTTAACTTTGAAACCCCAATAGATTACAAGACATGTTTCATGTCTATAGTAACCAACTCTCAAATGAATGCGAGAAGCCCATTTATCCTATTCTTCTCCTTTGGCGAAAAAATTAACTAGCTATTATAACCTATGATAACATAGAGCTAAAACTCATACGAAGAGTTGAGAGATCTCATATTCATCAAATATCAATTGCACAAGCAAATGATCATTCCCCATATCCTTCCAATGATTGCTTTAGAACACAGGGTGTCTAGAATTAAAGAATGGTAAATAACTTGTCAATTACTCTATTGACCTCAAATTCAAGTAAAACTTTGTATTCAGATCTTTTCTATGAATTCCTATTGATACATGAATGACTTTAGTTATTTCAATGACCACATCCCCATCCTCCATATCTTAACAAAAGATATCTACTAATTTCTATCTGACATAAACCATCACATGTATGTTGATATGTCTAGATAACTAATGACCTAGTAGTCATCCCATGATAAAGAAGCCATTGTAATTAATATATGATAAAAACCATTCATATTTATCATGATATCTATCATGATAAGGAGTTTCTAATGCTAATAATAGATAATTGAATATCTCATATGTAGTTTGATATTTGATGCCAACTCATTTGAGTGGTTTACCGAATTTATCTAATAACTTATATTTTGAATTGTTTAAGTTTTTTGGAGGTTTTCCATAAATTGGACATGACATACATCAAAGAAAAAGATGGTAAAAAATAGAAAAACAAATGATACTATGACGAGATCCCATAAATCGTGTAGAAGAGTTATAAGGCTATCAAACTTCATAAAAAGATTGAACAACATCTGAGGACAAGTCAAAGGTCAGGTCATGGCGAGAACTAATCGAGAGATCGACTGAGCTTTTCTAACCCATTGTTTTTTCATAAGCTGTAGATCAATATGTTTGATACATGCTTTACGGGTAGAACAATGTCAATTGAAACTCATTGTATTTATTGATCGAAATTGTTGTTTTTGCTTCGCAGATCTGTACATGTTTTTTTCTTTCAATTCTTAAATGTGTCCTTTGAATTAATTGTTAAATGGTTTAATTCGGATTGAGATTCCATGTTACGTTAGATCGTATCCATCAAATATAAAGAATGATTATATCGAGAGGTAGATGAATCAATTTAGGTATGGTGATATTGAAGAAAAATGCATTCATCACATAGGTCACTATATGGAGAAGTCAATGATTGCAACGTTGGATACGGGTTTAGACTTCGAGAGAAAGTGAACATGTTGAAATTGTATTCAATATTGAGGTAATTAGATGGAGACCTCAATGGATAAAATACTTCAAAAATTTGATTGAATTTTCTAATAGGAACAAAAATGACATTTGTAAAACTCTTAAATGAGTTTTAATACTCCTGAATAATTCTCAAACTTAGACGCACTTTCTCACTTATACACATTTGTATTTGTACTTATTTGTCCTTATTAGACCATAGATACTAGGGTGGGCACCCGCGGGTACCCGCGAGATTCTCGCTACCCGCACCCGAACCCGTCCCGCATGGGTAGTTAGTTTTACTGAACTCGTACGTACCCGCGGGGGGCGCTCGTCCCGGGGGGGGGCGGTTACCCGCTGTTCGGGTACCCGCAAAAACCCGCCAAAACCTTTATTACCCGCGGGTACCCGCTCCTGCTGTTTTAGACGAGATGAAACAAGACAATGTGTGTCCCGATAATTACAGCTTCAGAATTTGCATTAACGCTTATGGTATGATGGCTGACCTTGAGGAATCGAGAGAAGTTTGGGAGAGATGGAAAAGCAGCCGTATATTACAATGGATTGGAACACTTATGCTGTTGCTGTCAAGTTTTATATCGAAGCTGGAAACGCTGAACGAGCGATTGAGCTTCTGAAGAAGGCTGAAGAGAGGCTGGAGAATAAGGATGACAGCGGTTACAATCATCTCATATCGCTGTATGCAAGTCTAGGAAACAAGACTGAGGTTTTAAGGTTATGGGATTTGGAAAAAGAAAAATGTAAGAGACAGATAAATAAGGATTTCCTTGTCATGTTACAGCCACTTGTGAAGCTTGAAGATGGTTTAGAAGAAGCAGAGAAAGTACTTAAAGATTGGGAATCTTCTGGAAATCGAGCGCGGACGTCGGCCGAGCAGCGTCGAGCGGGAACGTCGGCCGAGCAGGAGGAGCGCGACGGCGGTCTAGGGGGAGGCGATTTCGGTTTTCCAGAGGCTGAGGACGATTTGTTTTTCAGAGGCTGGAGGCGATTTGTTTCAGAGGCTGGTTAGGTTCAGGGGAAACGTAGGTTTAGGATTACAAGGGTAGTTTCGTAATAAATATTAAATATTAAGGGCATTTATGTAATTTTTTGCGGGTACAAAGAAATAAAAAAACCCGTCCCGAACCCGAACCCGCAGGTATTGAACTCAAATTACCCGCACCCGCGGGTACGAGTAATTTTTTTCGGGTTCGGGACAGGTTTCGGAACGGGACGGGTAGTGCGGGTTTTTTGCCCACCCCTAATAGATACACATACATACTTTTTATTGTTCATGATCATAGTTTTCGTGAAATTGATAGATGCAATCCTTCTTAGTTCAGTGTTCAACCATGGTACTACATGATCTGTATCCTTATAAAATGTCAAATCTAGGTATAAATTATAAAACGTGATATACGATCACACCATTTTTGCTCTATAATTTATTGGATTTTTTACTATGTTTTAAAATATTTTAGTTTCTATTTACACTTTGTTTGGATCATTTTGTGATCTTGTAGACCATTAAACCTAAGGAGCATATTTTGGACAACATGCAACACTCAATGAGCATCAAAGACATAAATAATGAAAACCCTTGATCCAAGCACCAAAATTGCTCTGATGAGCATGTTGAGATGCTTAAAATTTCAAAAGTAATCGCTTGGGATAACATCTACCAAAATATCTCAATAGGATTCGCTCGGCGTGAGCAAAAATCATCTCAGTCGAGCGTTCAACCAAATTGGGATGTTTTTCACACACGTAGATTCGCTTGACTTGAACTTATTATGACTAGCATGAGGGATCTACCTGACTATCTTAGAGGTAGATTCTATTCGCACCGGATAAGTGCAATACAACCAGCTGTTGTGCCCAAGTAGTGGCTAACTCAAATAGAGGAGTTTACCAGATTCACTAAATAATTCAAACTTTTAATTGTTTAAGTGATGGAAAGCTTTTTCATAAAATTAAAAATGACAGAAAACATCAAGGAGAGATGGATAGAGATGAGAAAAGATAGGAAAATCCGAGAGAAAGACTCTAGGTCATATGGAAGAGTGAAGAAGCTATCCAGACTACATTTGAAGAACTGAAATACTAGTGAAAATGAGTTGAAGACAAGGTAATGGCGACAACTGATAAAGAGATCAAGTGAGATTTCTTGAAACCATGTTTTTTTACTTGTTCAACATTGTAGTTCTATTCTAAGATATAGATTTGTAGGTTTTATTTGTCCTTTTGTCTAGAGTTTAATGTACTCGAACTTATTATGTAATGATCATAATTATTATTTTTTTCATGGTTTAATGTATGTTTTATGTTTTCCATTCTTAAATAGATTGCATGAGTTGATTGTAAAATGGCTTAAATTAGATGGAGACATCAAAACAGGCTAGATCGTATACATTAAATAGTCATAAATAATCATATCAAGAGGTAGGTTAATCTGTTTAGGAATGAGGATATCGAGCAATAATGCATTTTGATGTTGGATATGAATCTAGACTACGAGAGCATGTGGATTTATGAATAGCATGTTTCGTATGTAGGTCATTTGATGGAGACGTCAATTAGCTATATGCTAGAACATTATATAGACTGTGATAATAGGTAGATCCAATTAAGATGATTGAATTCCTCAAGAGGAACAAAAATGATATTTCATGTAACGTTTAAGAGTTCATATAAATGAAAGAAATTCAAGAGTTTTGAAGCATAATCTCAAATGTATATAACTGTGATTGTACTCAATTTTACTTGTTCATATCATATGCGTTCATAATTCTTATTTTTCATGACCATATTGTCCATAAATTATTAGTTTTCATTCTATTTAGTCCTTGTGTTTGACTCTAACACTACGCGATCCATATACTTGCGGAAAATTTAGAATATGTAAAATTTAAATTTTATATGATTATATCACACATAAAAAACACATCAATATGCATTAGATTACACCTAGACGACCGTTAACTTAGCTTAGCCATGAGATTAACTATTTTGAAAGAATTGTTGAATTTAGTCGAAATTAGAGAATTCTTAGGTTAATTTTACTGTTATGCGGGATAGATTAAATTTTAGTATCAAGCTTATATATATTCATATGTCGTCCTCCTTTTTAGATTATTAGACCATTTTCATCTTGTTCGATTTTACAATTTTTATAGTTATATACCTTTCACTCAAATAAGAGTCACACATCTTGTCTGTGGGTGGCGACAATCATCACATGTGAATGTTAGCCATGATTACTTATTCATTTACCCATTTCATAGGTTGATAATATCTTATACGTAGAAAGAAAAGGAAAGGCTTATAGGCGAAAAACTAGAAATTCCCTTATAAATAATAATAATAATAATAATAATAATAATAATAATAATAATAATAATAATAATAATGGAACATTAAATCCAAATTTGACAAAGAAGAAAAGTCTGCAAAAATTTACTTTTATCACTTTGACCAAGTCTTCCTTTAACAATTTGAACGAAACTACTCTTTAGAACGTTGATAAATAGACTCAAGATATATTCTTGGTAAGATTTTTAGATCGTTCGCTTAATATTTCTTATATAAATGTAAATCATATGAGTTAGTATGTTTTCGTAGTTTGAGGACTCTAGAGGAAACTAATTCAAATTCATTAATGACCAACTTAACTACGCGAGCATGATGCTCTTGAAATTCTTTTTGATCTCGATTTTTGTTGTGTTCCCTTTCTAGTGTTTCAAATTGGTTAGGTTTGCTCGAGCAGGAGTAAAAAGTCAATTCTTATAAAGTTTGATTACACTATTTTCACTCTATGATTAGTTACATGTTTCTACCACGTTTTGAATTGTTTTACAAACTTTAGTTCATTTTATGTATTTTATTTTATTTTATGATCTTGTAGGTAACGAGGGCTAAGGAGCACGTCACAAAAGAAACATTACCGAATTTCAGCATAAAATCAGAATCAAGGTCAGAAATAGATGAAATTTTCATCCCAATCTCAATCGAGCAGGTAAGATTGACATGCTTAGAAGTTCAGAGGTATCGCTCGAGCAAAGCGATTAATCGTTGCTAGTAAAAACCACCTAATTCATTCTTGAATATACAGTCGACCTTGAGTAATGACCAACTCAATAGAGTTGTGAGCCAAATTTGGAAGGCTCTAACACCCGTAGGTTCATTCGATCCGAAACATGCAAAACACCAACTACTCTGCCAAAAATACGCCCAACTTGGCCAAGAAGTTCACTAAATTAATCCAATAATTTGAATTTTTAATTGTTTTAAGTGATGGGAGGGCTTTCTTAAAAATTTCAGAAAACACTAGATAAAATGCAATCAGAGGGGAAATACATGGACAAATAGATAGTATTGAGAAGAGATCCCTTAGATTGTGAAGAATAGTGATTAGGCTACCGGATTTTAATGAAGGATGGAATTATCAACAAGGAAAAGTCAAAGGTAAGGGCATGGTGGCAACTAGTTAACCCCTGAAAATGTCCTTTGAATTGATTATCAAATCGCTTAATTCTAATGGAGACATCAGGTTACGATAGATTATATCCATAAAATAAAATGAATGATAATATCAAGATATAGATGAATTGGTTTAAGTGGCGACGTCAATTATTGAATCATTGGATAGTTAGAGTTCGAGAGAAGATGATCTATTAATAACACATTGAGTATGTAGGTCATTAGATGGAGAAGTCAACGTAGAAATACTGGAATAGAATCTAGACTTCAAGAGGAAGTAGATTCATAATGGGTTTTTATACGTAAAAACAATTTTCAAACTTAGAAACTTTGTCTCATTGATACATACTTGTAATTTCATTTTATATACCCATATTAGACAATAGTTATACGTAGTTTTCATGAACTTGATAGTTGTTTTCCTTCTTACTCTTTGTGTTTGATCCAGGTACTACAAGATTTGTATCCTTGCAGAATATATAGTCTAGATATAAATTATAAAACTTGATATACATTAGATCACACCTAGGTGACGCATAAACTATTGGATATTTTCCTATTGATTTATCCACCATACATATCTCGACATATATTTAATGGCGTCCTTATCGAATGTAAAATTCACATCGGTGTACCACTCTAACTCCAAGGTAGAGCCTTCACAGAAGAGGAATGAGTCTTTAGTCCTTATCATGTATTACAATTTTTTTTTTGAAATTTCAAATGTTCCTCACAATGATCCATGTGATACTCACTCGTTGCACTTGGCACGAAGGCCACTTCAAGGCTTGTACAGAGTCATGGTATACATGATAGCTTCTACCGTCCTATCTTATGGGATACTACTCATGCATTCTATTTTACTCTTGGTCTTCGTACAATCCTCCTAAGAGAGGTAAATTCCAGTGGCTGTCGAGAGATAGCCCTTTTAGGCCTTTACCATGTTATAATGTCACATGATGGTATCGATGTACATAGATTGAGATATTCCCATCAGTCTCTTGGATCTATCTCTATAGATCCTTGTTTCTAAAATATAGACCACTTCATCATAGTTTTTCATATAGAACTATTCTGACAAGCAACTTTGTTATTTCCTACTGACTATACGTCATTCATATGAGTAATCATCCACATATAGCAGTGGAAAATCAAATTACTCCCATTAACCTTCTTGTAGATCCAAGGTTCCTATTTACATCTAACAAAATTCAATATTTCGAATAATTTGTTAAATCTAATATTCCAACTTCTAAAAGCTTGCTTAAGTTCATAAATGGACCTTTGTAGGTTGCATACCATACTATCAATGGACGAGTCCATGAAACCCATATTGAGTCATATAAACCTTTTCTTGGAGATCTCCACTTAGAAAAATTGTTTTCATACCCATTTTCTATATCTCATAGTTATGATAGGACACTCTCACAAGTGGAATCCAAAAATACTCGAGCAATGCGATAGGAGATAATGTTACTTCATAGTCAATGTCTTCACGTTGACTATACCACTTAGCAACTCGATGGACTTTATGGGTCTCCACATTCCCATCCCACTCCGATATTTTTCTTGTAAACCCATTTCAATAAATTTCTCTAGATTTCGTTGAATGTTTTACCAGAGTCCAAAATTTGTTCACCCTCATTAATTCCATTTCGGATTCCATGGCTTTCCATCATTTCTAAAGTTAGCACTTTGTGTCATTTCCTCAAAATTCATCGGGTCATCATCCATAAGACTTCCCTCATTCTCTTGCACCTTCAAGTTTAACTTTTCAAGCGCATGAAGCTAATGTTTACACTTTCTTGGAAGAATTAGACGAGTTCCATAACTTTTCCTTGACCTTCATCCTTTTTCATTCTCAATACATCTAGAAAAGATTTCTCACGGGGTATCTCATGCTCCTGAGATTATATTGGTTCTATGGTTTCTTAAATCTCATAAGAACTACTTTCTCACTATAATTTTCTTCCATAAAGAACTTCCTTTACAAAAAGATCGCACCTCTAGCAACAAAAAATTTGTGCTCACAGGGGTGATAGAAAATAATATAACAATTTTCCATGAGATATCAAATGAAAGACACTAATCAGATCTAACTGAAAGTTATATGCCTGTTATGTAATATTTGGATAGTCTTGGGTTAAAAGCGTAATTATTAAAAGTTAATAATTCTATTTAAGAAACGAAAACTAGGTTTTCGATATGAGATTAGAGAATCACAAAAACAAAACCCTAATAGCCGTCAAAAGAAATACGAAGAACGAAACAGTTTCGTTCATCGAGAATTCCGCATCAAACGTTGAAGGCAGAATCCGATCTCGGCGTGGATACACGTAGAGGACTTGTACTATCAAGTCTATCATCCGATTGTTACAGATTCAACGTTACAGGTACGAAATTGTTTCTATATTTGTTTATCGTTGAAAACCCCGAAAAAACTAATCTGAATATGACTAGATCTAAACAATTCGGGTTGATAAAACACACTTCCGCACCCAAATCAACCCAACAAAAAATTATGCGTTTTTATAAGAATTTGGTAAAACACCATTAGGTTATGATTGAATTTGGGTGTTGTCTTATAATTTTGAATGATACAATGTATAGTTAAAACATAAAATTCAAACCGATCTATTGCGTTTTATATCGAGAAGAATTGGAAATTAAGTTTTAGTTATATATTTGTTTTGGATTCCTAATTATATGGTTCATTCTAGAATTTGAAACTAAACGAGTTAAAAATTATGTGTTTTTATAAGAATTTGGTAAAACACCATTAGGTTATGATTGAATTTGGTTGTTATCTTATAATTTTGCATGATACAATGTATAGTTAAAACATAAAATTCAAACCAATCTATTGCGTTTTATATCGAGAAGATTTGAAAATTAAGTTTTAGTTATATATTTGTTTTGGATTTGAAACTAAAATAGTAAAAAATTATGCATTTTATAAGAATTTGGTCAACCACCATCAAGATTTTGTTGAAATTTGGGTGTTTATTTTATATTTTTGCATGATAATTTATGTTTTTATCATAATCATTTAATATATGTTATGTGTTTTGAAAATGATATAATTTTAAAATTTATCATATGAAATTGCATCATAACATATACAATTTAAATTATGTTATTTGGATGTGACATAATTGAAATGTTATCATAACCGTGTAAAATTTATGGTCATTTTATTTTGATAAATATTTGTTATTCTATATAGAATAAGATGGATATTTCAGCTATTTTATTATTAGTTGATAAAAAAAGATAAGAAAGAATCAAATGGTTCGACATGATAATGAACATTAATTGCAAGTATTAATGCAAATATTCGCACGTGTAAGGTATAAATACAAAATCTTAAATTAATCAAATATCTTCTCGGATATTTGATTTCCTTTTGTCAAGGTGATTTTTTCTTACCGAGGCCCAACCCAATAAATTTTTGTGATTGGTTAATTTTCTATCAAAGAAATAAAAACAAATATGCACATGTGGAGGCCCATTGTTTTCTGGTGAATAAAAACAAAATGACTTCTATGGGCTCGTTTAAATTCGAACTTGTGACATGGGCTCTAAATGGAGGGTCATTTATATTTATTTTCTCATTAAGTATTTAATGCTTTGTCAAACTAAATTAAACATTTAATATTAAAAAGTATAGAGTTAGGTTCGAACCCGAAACCAACTGCACGTGTTTAATGATCATCAAATATTTTATTCCTTCAATTTTTAAGGGTGTTATGTTCCATGGAGTTTTTTTTAACTAAGGAATATCTCGATACATTGGAGAAACACTTTGTCAAAAATAATAAAATAAAAATAATTACGTTTTTAGCGGAAGTTGTATCTATGATGTATAAAGGCAACAAAAAAATATAAGAAAGTATATTATGAAGATGTCGAACAATGCCTCAAAGTTAAAGGTATTTGGACTTGAGTTGTCTGATGACGTCTTTGTGTGCTTGATTTTAATCCCTCTCTACACAATTCAGTCATTTTAAGGTAAGTTCTAACTGTCAGATGGGTAAATGGAGTCTTGATGAGCTCATTTTCCATTGTGTGCAAAAGGAGGAGAGACTGAGGCATGAGAAGACACGTTAACGCCTCAAAGGACTAAACCGGAAAAATGACGAGATGCCTCTCGCTTAGGAAAGGCTTTGTTATCGGAACTTCAAGGTGGTTACTTATGTGGTCCTACCTTAAGTATGTATCATCAGGGATCAGGGCTTCTATCATCAAAAAATCTTAGCAATTTCAATATTCAATTACATGATCTTAATTATAAGAATATGTGCTCCATATTGAATGGGCTTCAGAAACAAGGATTTCAAATAAATAAGATGTTGTTGGAGTTCATTAAGAAGAATCGTCCAACGTTAGAAAAAGAAGGTCTTCTTATGCCTTCCTTACTATCACGCGTGAATCTCAAAGAAGCTTTCGATTTTCTGAGGATATATTATTACCAGAATAAGGCTATACAGGGAGCATTTAGCCTTGATTTTCTCTTAAAAGAATTAGCTATTAGGGTGCAAAAGGCTAGGTTTGAAGAGCTCGTATTCAAGATAGCGTCTGCATACGAGAATTATGTCTTTTATCTGCCAGCCTTTATGGATTTCCGTGGGAGAATCTACCGCTCAGGCTTATTTCATTTTCATGAGCGTGATTTAGCTAGAAGTTTGATAGTCTTTGCCAACAATCATGAGGTTGATGAATGCAACCAGTCGGCTATGATGGACATTGTAGCCACATCTGCAGCCTTTAAATATCAAAAATTCGATCTTTACGATGAAGCTCTTCTATGGTATAAGGATTCCCAGAGTTTGATCTATGCTAATAATGATGATAGTTTCATAAACTTCGCTAAGGGTGCTAGCGATCCATTTCAGTTCATGGCCAAGGCCTTGTGTAACGATGGAGGTTTTGAATATAATAGAATACCTATAACTCAAGATGCTACAGCCAGTGCTTATCAGATCATGAGTTACTTATTGCTTAACGAAGAAATGGCGAAAAGAACTAATCTTATACCCCACCCTTCAGGGAAAATACAAGATGTATACACGCACATACTCCGGGATTTCAAGGAATTTATTCATTCTCGATTCAATGAGAAGTTCAAGAGGGAAATCATTGAATCTAAGTTAAATAGGAAGCTTATCAAGAGCTTATTCATGCCTTTGATCTATGGGAAGACAGTTAGCGCCATGGAACTGGATATTAAACAAGCATATGGTCAACTATTAAGTCGAGAGGATTCACGTAAAATAGCATCACTTAGCAATGAGTTTTTTAAGGAGACATATCCAGACATAACCAATTTGATGAAGTTAATTACCATTATTGGATGGTTTTGTTCAGCTTTGGATAGACCTGTTTTATACAGTATCCCGTATTTCACTACAAAACAGGATTACAAGGCTTTCGATAAAGAAAATATCAGTGTTTATGAAAAGAGTTCAAAAAAGAGACGAAGGGTTACTCTAAGTATAGCTACAGATAGGAGGGATTGGCGAAAGACTAAAACCTCAACATGCGCCAACTTTATTCATCAAAAGGATGCATACATAGCCTTGAAGGTAGTAGAATCATTATTGAGTCATCGTGCTGCTATCTATACCGTACACGATAATTTTCTCACAACTCCTCCTTTCGTCAACCTAGTCCCTGATATATATACAAAGGTCTTTATTGATATGGGCAATCCCCTTCGTATTATAGAATCTTATATTAAAGAGAATATTATTTATCCATACGAAGATATTAATACGCTTTTGCCTATTCTACAAAATGAGCCTATTCCATCTGATTATCTTTCGGATCTCTTGAAATCACTTACACCAACTAAAAATAAGCAGACTTGGAGTCAAAATGTCAAAGCGTTTATTGAATGTTACAACAACTATGTTGAAACTGTGTGCGGTAATCAAGTGAGTGATTCAAATAAGGAGCCTTCTATTGATGTTAAGTGGAATAAATTTAAACAACTTATAGAAAACAGAAGTCATAATTACAGCGTGCATTACTAATTAGTATACGAGAGGGATATGGGACTTATAGAAGCGGCCTCTTAGCACTCTGAGTCTGGATTCAACTGTGGGTAAGGGGAAGGGGCCCTTATCATTTATGAATCCGGTTTGGGTCTACCGGGAGAGCTATTGTCGTTGTCCTTCTTAGCCTTAGCCTTGAGCTTTTTCATGGTCTTTTTATTTGGCTTGTAAGTGTAGAGAGTTGGAGTTGATTCTTGAGTGTACGTCTTTTTACCTTCTTCTGTAGTGGACTGACTGACTGAAACCCCTTTCTCTTTAGTCAGCTCATATTTGAGAATTATATTAGCATCTTCAGATCCTACGTTGAGTACTTCTATAGGTCGTGTGTTCACCCAGACATTATTTGAATCATAGACGTTCTCTCTTTTCGTATTCTTTGGTAGGCCCAATCGTAGGTGAATCTCTTTTTTACAAATCTGGAGATTTTTCCAATCTCTTCTGAAAGGGTCCTCCTTTGTCAGCTCCTCTACTAGAGTTGGATCTGCATATTGCCTTTCAAACCATTCTGCGGTTACCATATCTTTAGCTACACCCTTGTGTTTGATAATAGTTCTCCCATCTTCTAATTTCAACATATAGCTCTTTGGTGCTAAAAAGATACCTTTCTTGACTTTGTATTCTAGTTTATATAGACCCATTTCCTTGGATGATATTAAATCCTCAGAAAGAGGACTACCTAAAACTATAGAGTCCGTATCAGTATAGATACAGTCAGGTCTGGAAATGTGAGGATACATATGTATACGGGCACAAGCGGTAATTGCTGCTGCCAAATGAACTGCCGACATCTTCGGAGCTTTCCAGTCATCGTCTTCTGCAAAGCTAGAATTGGATCTGTATTTAACCATGTAATAAGTCTCATTAAGCTGTTCAGCGGATTCAAAATTATCCTTTCTCAGTAAAGCCATGTATCTGTCTTCCTTGCATATTTCGGTGACTGTACTTTCTGGATTAATACCAAATCTCCCATAGAGGCTATTCATAAGGATCTTATATATGTATGACATCGCATCATCGCCTTTCTTCTTAGCATCTAGTCTGCTTTCATAGAGGTCTTCTATTATACCTTTGAATGGACTGGGCTTCTTCTCAAACAAATAACCCCTAAGAGGTATGATCTCATAGCCTAGTGTTTTAGCGAACTTCAATTCTTCGCTAAAGTAAACTCCAGTGAATTTACCTGTGGGAAAAATTAATGTTCCATACGCATCCTTATAAGGCAAGAAAGGACGTTCTATACTTGGAGGACATACAACATAGGCCTCTATAAATCCATACAAATTATCCAAATCTAAGCCTGACAGTTTCTTATGCCAAACAGGGGGACCACTTGGCATCGGATAGGTTTTCATGATATAGGGATATAGGGAATTGACGTCGTAGTAAAACAGGTTGTCTCCATATGGCTTATAAACGTCCACGTGACCACCATAGTAAGCGCTCCTAATAAAAGTGTCTTGATTGCGATTTGGTATATTAATATGAAAGGCATTTTCATCAAAATATTTCTTTCGGAAGATCTTCAGGGATAGCGCTGACACTGTCATTACATCCTCGACATCGATCTGATACTTTTTCCAATTAATATCTTGAGCCTTCAACATTACACCTCCTAAGAGTCGAATATCTTGTCTAAGATAGTCCAGCAAATCAGATTTCATATGCAGCTTGCGAAGCAGCTAAAGAGGCTGTTTGGATGAGAAAGTTCATAGATGAACTTGGGGTGGTACCTTCGATAAAGGAAGCTGTTCCTTTATTGTGTGATAACACCGGAGCCATTGCTCAGGCGAAGGAACCAAGGTCTCATCAGAAATCGAAACATGTTCTGCGGAAGTTTCACCTGATACGAGAGATCATATCGCGTGGGGACGTGCAAATCCAGAAGGTGGATGGAGAGGAAAATGCAGCAGATCCGTTCACGAAGGCGCTTAGGTCAAAGGAGTTTGACAAGCATAAGCTGAGGATCGGATTGAGAGAGATGACTAGCTGGCATTAGTTTATAGACATGTAGCGAGTTGTATTTTAGACATCGATTTTAATTTTATAATATATGGCATTATTTTTCATATGATGAATTTTCATAAGTGTATGATAGACTCCAAGATTAAATCTGAAACTTGACATTATGATAGAGATAATAATAAAGAGAGTCAAGTTTTGGTATGATTTAATCTGAATTGTTCTTGTTCGTAGGATCACTACTCGGACTACAGTAATCCGTAAAGAACAACATATATGTGATAAGTTTCTATGGTGATAGAAATCAGTAGATCTCTTTACTGAATCAACATATATGGGTGATACACATGATGATGAGATCACTGAACTGACCTAAAGGGAGAAATGCTTAATGGTTAAATAACCAATAAACTGTCATAAGATTTCTCCAGACAGTTAGATAGTTAGTTTTTCCTTAGACCTGAGATCAGCATAGTAACTAGCATCTCATCTATTATTCTTTGATTCTGGACACCTAGTATCTGAGGGTACTAGTTGAATAGATATTGGGAATAATTAGATATTTGCGTAGTTAGTGACTGGTCAAGATGGGATCCATCAACTCTTGGTAAGAGTTTGAGCTCTATGTTGTCAGTAATCACAATGACTGTACGAATCTCTGGCCAGAGTACATTGAATGAATGAAGAATGGTGTTTCTTAGGTTCATTCATCAGTCAGTTGTGATTGACATGAGACATAGTTGATGATCCGTAAGGCTGACAGTTATGACCATGCCTAGGATGCATCCGGAGCTGTAAAGATGGAAGGAAATACTAACGTCAACTTCACCATGGTTCGTTTTGGGTAAAATTGTTACTCAAATGAGTAAGGATGTTGCTTCACGCTATCCGGTCGTTGGGGAGTGTTGCTAGACGCCAACCTCGATTAGTTAATTAGTGGAAACTAATTGACTACCGGTTTAGTGATGAACCTACGAGGTCACACGCATACGAGTGTCTCGGTATCTGCTTGTGATTGTTAGACAATCAGTGTGGAATACAATTATATTCATCCGCTAGCACCGAAGAATATAATTGTACTTGATTTTCTTTTGGGGTTAGTACATCAGATGTACAGGCAAGTATGTGTATGGAGATACATATATTTTGACTGTTTGAAATATTACGTAAAGGCAAGTGGGAGATTGAAAGTTATATGCCTGTTATGTAATATTTGGATAGTCTTGGGTTAAAAGCGTAATTATTAAAAGTTAATAATTCTATTTAAGAAACGAAAACTAGGTTTTCGATATGAGATTAGAGAATCACAAAAACAAAACCCTAATAGCCGTCAAAAGAAATACGAAGAACGAAACAGTTTCGTTCATCGAGAATTCCGCATCAAACGTTGAAGGCAGAATCCGATCTCGGCGTGGATACACGTAGAGGACTTGTACTATCAAGTCTATCATCCGATTGTTACAGATTCAACGTTACAGGTACGAAATTGTTTCTATATTTGTTTATCGTTGAAAACCCCGAAAAAAACTAATCTGAATATGACTAGATCTAAACAATTCGGGTTGATAAAACACGCTTCCGCACCCAAATCAACCCAACACTAACGTCACGTTTATCCAATTTTATTGTCTTGACGAAAGTCGAACTATCCTATACACTTATGTGATCTAAGTTCGACTTACGTCCTCCCCATATCTCATATTGATTGCCTTTGTGGGAACCTTTTTTAGCAATTAAGTAACCGCTTCTAAAATGTAACCCCATAATTGATCGAAAGATCCATGAAACTCATCACAGATCGTAACAATATAATAAAATACGATTTTTAATTTCTACTATTACTTGAAGAAATATCGTTGAATTTGTATAGTTTAGGGCACAATTTTCAAACTTATATGAAGCACAATTTAGATAATTGTATATGTTAGTTTTAATTTTGGTTCAATCTACTATTGTTTCTTTTGCTCTTTGGGTTCTTGAATTTGATTGATTCCTATGCAGAGTTCATTTTTTTTTCTTCAGATATTTTGAAGTTAAAATTTTGTGGCAATATTTGAACACGTTTTTAATGCAAAGAAAGACAACAAATTCACATTAGACTTTGTATTTTGCTTAATTGGTGTGTGCATCAATACGACGGAAAAATTCTGAAAAAATGCTGCTATAGGTGACTTAGTTACCGAAACGTAATATATAATTACATTTGAGGCTACTATAGAATCACTATAGATGAAAAGGTTTGTTAGTGAACTACGTGTAGTATCCTGATTAAAAAGAATCTAGTAAGTTATTATGTTATAATAATGCAACGATAGTCCAAGCAATGGACTAAGGTCTCATCAAAGATTGAAGAATGTTCTGTAGAATTGCCAATTGATTTGGGAGATCATTGATATGTTAAAATCTGGACAGTATACTCACAAAGACGTTTAGTTCAGATAAGTTTGATAAATACAAACAAAAAATGGATTGAGAAACATGATGTATTGAATATATTTCTAGTATATTTTCAAGAAGTTGAATTGTACTGAACTAGAATACATTCATTTATCATTTATAAACATTTTTATTTAATGAAATTCTATTTTATTTAGCATTTGATGATTTTAATATATTTGTGTATTTCATATGTAATATGTACTAGTCAATAATTAATAATATAAGCTTGTCAACATGATAAGGATAATGATAAATAGAAATGGAACTTAGAAAATAATAATCAGAATCTTGATCCTAGGATCACTAACCAAATGTTTTTTATTTGGATATATCAACATATATTTGATGATTTCTGTAGTATAGTAGTAGTAGATCGTTTTTACTGTGTCACATATATGGATGATCTACATGAAGATGTGATTATTGAACTGACTTAAAGCAAGAAATCTTAATGGTTAAATTACCATTAAATTTTCAATAGGTTTCCTGAAAAGGATTTCAATATCATTTTTCCCTTAGATAAGAGATAAATAGAGTCATTAACAAGTTATTTAGGATTCTTTCGTATCAAACACCTTGTGCTCTAGAATGCTTTTTACAAGGACATTACAGATTGATTAGATACTTTTGTAGTTGATATTTGATCAAGAATATGTTTGTCAACTCTTGGTAAGAATTCTAGAACTATGTTTTCATTGACCGTAACGACTAACTAAATCATAGGTCAGAAAAAGAAAAGGGTGTCTCGAGATCAATTTTTCAGTTGGTTATAATTGATATGAAATATAGTTTGACTTTCAAACTATACCTTAGGATGTTGATGAGTGTTGCTAAATACCAACATCGATTAGTTGGTCGTGATGAACAGGTCACTCACACACTTGCGAGAGATTCGATATTTCCAATTTGTTCGATAATTTACGTGGTAATGGATCAGATCTTCTACTAGCACTAAAGGTACGATTGATATATGAATTGATCCATTGATAAAGTATATTTCTCTCACTTAGTGTATATGCTTGACTATATATGTACGAGACACATATACTAAGATAATTACGAGATAAATTATTTTTTGTGAAAATATGAGATTGTTGTAAAAGATTAATACCGAAATGATTCCATAGAAAAATATAGAGAAAATAATGTTGGAATAATTTTCATCTGGGTCCACATTAAACATTGATAGCTGCTTCAAAACTCGGTGTAGATCACTTCATTCGAGGCTTCACCGTAAATCATCCCAAATTTTCCAAAAATTAGTGGATTCATTCCTATATTGAGTTTTAGAAAACCATATTGAAATTTTATGAAAACTAACTAAATCATATGATTGGATTGTTGAAAACACATTTTTGCATCCTCGTCAACAACCCTACATACAAAAATTCTTGAGTTTATATGTCCCATTGATTTCTTTTTTTTTCTCAGTGCTTTTATTCGCTATATTTCGGCAATAGTATGAAGTTACAATCATTTTCATTGAAACTAAGATTAAAAGTTTTCCAATTACAAAAAAGAAAAAAGAAGTTAGGATTGTCCACTTTAGTGTAAGTATGAGTTTTTTTAAGGGTTTTTTTTAATTACAATTCTTATTATTATTGGTTAAAATTTTGAAAAGTATTCGAGACGAAAATTTGAGAACAAGAAACATATGTACTTGTGTATATGCTATATATAGGTTTATCAATGTTTTAATATATAGATCGGTTAAATGGATTTTGAAATATTTTGAAAGAATATAACTAAAATTTTATAATAATAATAATAATAAGATAATTAACTATATACAATATATGACATGTTTTTTCCTTTATTGGTAAGAAATTGCAACAAATCGTCTCAAATTCGATTAATAAGCAAATTGTGAGAATATATCTACAGAAGTAATTGAAAATCTTGTCTTCCGGTTTTTTTTTTTACAAAATGCTATTATTTTTTATTTTTTAGAGTTTAATTTTCATTTGTGTTTAAATGAATCGACCTTTATGTTATATATACACGTATTACGAACTTTGAAATATTGAAAAAGGAAGAAGGGAAATAAGAATTATTGATGATTAAATAAAGTACCCACATTAGTAAATAACTTCAAATACACAGCTGCGTGTGTTAATTTTATATGTTTATGTTTATGTATGTCTATTATATTGTATTAGAGAACATTAACTATATATAAAATTTAGAATATATGTAGAGAGAGAGAGAGAGAGAGAGAGAGAGAGAGAGAGAGAGAGTTGAAAAGAGGATGGGCCAAGGGTGTTGAAGGATGATGCCCTAAAAGAGAGAAAGCATATATTCTCCTGCTTCAGTGCTTTGTCCTATTCTCATACAACTTTAACGTCTCTTTTTCGTTAAATATTGCTTTGCCCTTACTTTTAAGACCCTCTTTCAAGGGTTTTGCTCTTCATGCCTTTTTTTTTATTTGACCCAAAGTTTTCGATATATATATATATTAATTGACCATAGATTTTTATTTGAAAAACAGAATAAGCAAAGTATTAAAGTAAATTTTAAAAAACTAATCATAATTGAAAACTGAAATGTAATTCAATTAAATTTTGATCGGTAATAGTCTCCGCATTGTGACATAGATATCTAGATGTCTCAGCATTGTTACATACTCTATTTCCAACTACATATAGTATTATGAAATAATAAAAATATCAATGTTTTTTATTTCCAACCTTTGCTACTATCTCATTATGATCTATATATAATTATTACCTTTTATCTCTCAATTCTTATGACATATTTATTATAATTATAAAAAAATATAATTATATAAAACTGTGAATATCTTTTATGTAATATCATATTGAATTAATGAATATTTTATGAAAGCTCAACGTGAAATTATGATTTTTGAAATTGAAGAATCATATTTATTTTTTTATAAATAGACAATGTAACAATTCATTTCAATACACAATTTATAAATTTCAAAACTCTTATCATTCTATCGTATTCTCTCTTTATGCTTTCATATTCAAGGTTTTAGATAATTTTTTATTGTTTGCTTAATTAGTTATATATATATATATCATATATGAGATATATTTATAAAATGATATACATATACAATATCATATATTATGCATATCATATATCATGTTTTTAACATCTACATATATATATATTACATATATATAATATGTACATGCATATATCTATATCATATATATATGATCCATAATTTCATTATTAATTTTTTAACGTGTTATCAGCACGATCGCTTTAACAAACAAAAAACTAAAACCCGATATTTTACACCGTTAAAAAATTACGTCGTAAAAGTTTTTTTACGCCATTAAAGAAATTACACCATAAAAATTTTTTTACGACATTAAAAAAATATATCATAAAAATTATATGACGTTAAAAAATTATGTTGTAAATTTTTTTACCCCGTTAAAAAATAACTCAGTAAAAAGTGACTTATTTTTTTTATTTTCAATCATTTTAATTTTTAATTTGGACTCGATATATATATATATGGACATAATGGATTGAATACCGTACATAATGGACTGAATACCATGGACTGAATACCGTACATAATAGAGTGAATCCCATGGACTAAATACCGTGGACCGAATATTACACATCCTAAACTGATATTCGGGTGTCATTGACTAAATACAATACATCATGAACTAAATATGAAACATTATGGACTAAATAACGAAATTACAATACATGTTTAATATTATGTAATTAATGAGATCGACTACCAGGTAATACTTTAATACCTTTCTATTTATCTTTTGTTTATTTTTATAAACGAGGCTATGCCACCCATCTATTCATTTTAATTATTTATGTTATTTAATATTATCTGCTAATTTAATTTCTTTATTTATTTTATTTAATATCATATTCTAAAAATTATAATGATAATGAATAAGTTGAATTTGTTTTAAATATATTTATAATGTCGGATTTGTTGAATTTCATATCATGACACTTGATGCCTCAGAGAAAAATTACATGACATGGGCTTTTGATGCTAAAATGCATCCTAAAGGCAAAAATGTCATTAGCACAATGATAAAGACAATAATTTCTTCGAAGAGGAAAATAAAAGCCATGATTTTTTTATGTCATCATATTCCTTATGATCTAAAAGATGAATATCGTACCAAAGAAGATCCCACAGATTTATAGGAGTATCTTAAAGATAAATTCGATCACAAAAATATGTGATCCTCCCATATGTAGACGAATATCATTATGCAATATTCGAAATAATCTCCAAAATAGAACTACATGTGATTATGATAAATTGAAGAATATATTATCAATATTCCATAATAAGAATGTCATAATATCGAGTGAAAGTTTTCAAAATCCATCGCGAATTATTACAATTCTCCTTATTAGAGAATAATAATACGAACTACTAATGAAAAATCATCATGTCATCCCATTGGGTCTGCACTATTCCATGAAACGAATGAATATCGCAGATTTTATTAAAAAAATTTAAAAATGATATATTTTTGTTAAACTGTTATATAAAACTTTAATTTTATATTTTTAAGGTGCACAATATCTTTGAAAGTAATATCAAATATGTTACGGTCAAATATCAATGATAAAGACATATGTCTACGGATTGTGCTACAACACATACAATATTGAAAGATAAAAAGTATTTATCCAAGTTGAGAATATATGAATCCAATGTCGATACGATATCTAGAAATGCAACAATAATTGAGAGATGTGGAAAAACAAATCTTATAATGTCCGGAGGGAAAAAATTTATTATACAAGATGCATTATTCTCTTCACAATCCAAAAAATAAAACTTATTGAGTTTCAAAGATATTCACCAAAATGGCTATCATGTTAAAAAAATGAATGATGAAAATCGTGAATATCTTTATGTCATGACAATGGTTTCTAGAAAGAAACATATTTGAAAAAATTATCAGCTTTATCCTCTAGATTAAATTTCACAAAGATAAGAGTAGTTGAATCATATGTCACGTTCAACCAAAAGCATAAAGATGTATTTAAGATTCGACATGATTGACCGTGTCACCCAGGTTCAATAATGATGCGGAGAATCGTTGAAAACTTCAATGATCATCCATTAAAAAATTAAGAAGATATTTCAAACTCATGAGATCATATGTATATTGCTTGTTCTCAATGAAAATTGATAGACCATCATCGGTCAAATTTGGGCATGAATTACCATCGTTTTAGATACTTTATAGTTTTGACCGATGCTTTATGGTTTTGACAGATGCTTCAAGCAGATGGTCACACGTTTGTCTATTATCAACCCGCAATATTGCATTTTTGAGGTTTCTTGCTCATATAAGAAAATTACAAGCTCAATTCCCCATTTACCCTATTGAGAATCTGAGACTTTATAATGTTGGTGAATTCACTTTCCAAGCTTTTAATGATTATTGTACATCGATTGGAATTGAGATTGAACATCCCGTACCACATGTTCATACATAAAATGGTATGGCAGATTCGTTAATTAAACTTCTTCAACTCATTGCTCGACCATTACTAATGAGAACAAAACTCACAGTTTCTTCTTGGGGACATGCCATTTTATATGCTTAGCACTAATTCAAATAAGGTCAAGTGCTTATCAAAAATATTCCCCATTGCAATTAGCAAATTGTTAGGAACCAAATATATCTCATCTTCGAGTATTTGGTTATGCGGTATATGTTCCAATTGTTCCTCCACCAACAGAAAAAATGGGCCCACAACGAATATTAGAAATTAATATTGGATATAATTCACCATCCATCATTAGATATCTTGAACCAAAAATGGGTGACATTTTCACAGCTCGTTTTGTTAATTGTCATTTTAATGAGAATGAATTTTCAGCGTTAGGAAGAGGAATAAAATAAGCCTCCCACGATTTAACATGGAAAAAATATCATTGTTATATATTGATCCTCCTAAACAATATAATATGGAAGTACAAAAGATCATACATTTGCAAAATGTTGCAAATCAACTTCCAGATGGTTTTAATGATACAACACAAGTTACAAAATCATATATACCAGCTGCAAATGCACCTGCTCGTATAGAAATACCAAAAAGTCATTGGGGTGAAATAATTTCAAATGAGTATATAACACGGTTAAAACGTGAAAGATCACTTGTTTCTAAAGATAAATATCCTTGAAAAAGAAAGAAGTTGGATAAAGATATTACTTCTCCGATCATAGAGAACGTTCCAAAAGAACCTAATGAGGAAGATGATCTTCAAACTGGAAGTAATGAAAATAATAATGAGCATACAAAGAATAATGAGATTTATATTAAGTATATATATGATGAAAATATTATAAGAAGAGATGAAATAAATGATAATCATGGAATATTCTTATTCTCTATATCCAAGAAAATTAAAAATGACAATAAAGATCCAGAATCAATGTCAGTGTCAAAAGAGACATGTTTGGATAAAATGGAAAGAAGCTATGCAAATATAATTAGATTCATTGAATAAAATAAAAGTATTTGGTACTATTGTTCAAACTCCTAATGGTGTTAAACCAATTGGATGCAAATGGATTTTTGTGCGAAAGAGAAATGAAAATAATGAGGTCAAAAGATATAGGACATGTTTTTTGGCACAAGGGTTTTCCTAGAGACCTGGAATAGATTATGAGGAAACATATTCCCCTGTCATGCATGCAATCACATTTAGATGCTTGATGAGTTTAACTACATCCAAAAATTTAGATATGTACCTTGTGGATGTGGTTTCAGCATATCTATATGGATCTTTGGATAATGATATATGCATGAAAATCTATTAGGGAATAAGAAAACTGGAATTCTCAAATTCAAAGCCTAAAGAAATGTGTGCAATCAAATTACAACGGTCTTTATATAGGTTGAAACAATCAGGTTGTATGTAGTACAGTCGTCTAAGTGAATACCTATTAAAAATGGGATTTGTGAATAACCCTATTTGCCCTTGTGTATTTATTCAAAAAATAGCAAGTGGATTTGTATTTATAGTTGTTTATGTTGATGATTTGAATATATTTGGGACCTCAAATGAGATTGAAAATGCTTAAAACTTTCTGAAAGATGAATTTAAAATGAAAGACCTTGGACAAACAAAGTTTTATCTCGGTTTACAGATAGAGCATCTAAAGAATGGTATATTCGTACATTGATCGAATTATACAAAGAGAGTATTGAAACGCTTCAACATGGAAAAAAATTTCAATAAGCACTCCAATGGTATGTAGATCTTTAAATGTTGGAAAGGATCCATTTCGTCTTTGTGAAAAAAGTGAAGATATACTTGGACAAGGAATACCATATATGAATGCAATATGGATTCTCTTGTATGTAGCAAATTGCATTCGTCCTAATATAGTATTTGCTACTAATCTCTCTTCACGATATAGTCCTTCCCCTACACATTGTCATTGGACATGAATTCAACATATCTTTCAATATTTACAAGGGATGATTGATTTAGGATTATTTTATCCTAGAGACTCCAAATATGAGTTGATCGGTTTTGCAGATGTAGGTTATTTATCAGATCCTCATAAGGCCAGATCACAAACTGAATATGTTTTCATAATTAGAGGTAAGACGATATCATGTCGCTCTCAGAAGGAAACATTAATTGGAACATCTTCAAACGACACCGAAATCATTGCACTCCATGAAACAACTAGAGAATGTCACTATTAGAAATTTGAAGATTGCAAACGGATTTTTCGAACTGATCAGTTTGTCCCTAAATTTGCGGACGGAATAGGGACGGGAAAAAATATCGGTCCCTAATTCGTCCCTAAATTTTCGGATGGACAAGCAATCCCTAAGCGGTCCGTAATTGCGGACGAATTGGAAACGGACACCGAGGGCATCCTGAATTAGGGACGGGGATCTAGTGTCGTCCGCAATTTACGGACGCCCCTAGGTCGCAGTCCCTAATCCGGGACGTCCACATATCCTCTTAGGGATTGCTTTAGGACGACTTATCGTCATTCATAGCTTCCTTACACTTCTTTGTATGTCTTTGGCTCGATTTCCTTATCTATTTTACTAAAGAACGCTTGATTGCAAGGTGAATAACTCAAAACGTCTATATGTTTATAAATGAGATATACAATGAGAATGTTTAGTATGAATCGACATTACCAATTGAACATGAGTCGTGGAACGTATCATACTCATCTAGTTCAATCTGTGAGCTCGTGACATCAATCATGTTATATAGGAGGGAAAAATCCTTATCTTGATCAAAAAATATACTATAAATTGCATACCCAATCACTATCTTGTTTGTCCATCCATTTACAAGTGACGTTTGATAGTGTCAAATGCAATTACTTATGTTAAGATCTCTGACAATCTCAAGTCATAGAATTACATATACCATAATCATTATGAGAATTGCTATGATACTTATATAACAATCTATGTAGCAATCTCACGGCAGATCGATCCAGTACATTGTTCTCTACCAGTCTTCATGCAACATTGATATCGGTTATTGATATCAGTTATTCTCAATGATGCTCTACTATTGCTGTTAGATCCCATTATTTACGATAATATATATTTGCATTGTATTCCGATTAACCGAGAATCGATAGATACCGCCTTAGGAATTTTACAGCCGCTAGCATACGGCGGTCAGCGAAAACATCATCGAAAATCAATCAGATCGATTTTATGTGATTTTCCACGTTTCTTACTTTCACAAATCATGCATATAATAGATCTTGAATATCACAGATATTCCTCATTTCTTATTTTCCCGGTTCTTCACGCATATCATAGATTCATAAATCGTGGACGGAGAAAGTTTGGGACACACGGACGGTATCGGGTCACGGATGGAGAAAGCTCGGGATGGATATTCCGCACATTTACGGACAGCCAAGCGGTCTGCAAATTTTTGGACGGCCACGCGGTCCGCAATTACGGACGGCTACGCGGTCCGCAATTACGGACGGTCGAGCGTTCCGCAAATTTGCAAACAGCCTCGCGGTCCGTAATTGCGGACGACCGAGGTGTTCGTCCGTAAAATTTGCGGACGGCCGAGGTGTCCGTCCGTAAATTTGCGGACGGCCACGGGTGGTCTGCAATTGCTGACAATTGTTTTCTTTCCGTCCGCAATTGCAAACGGTCGTTTTCTTTCCGTCCATAATTGCGGATGGTCGTTTTCTTTCCATCCGTGATTGTGGACAATTTACAGACGGTTTTTGTCCACCGTCCGGAAAAAAAATCTGTAAATTTCATCCCACCCCCATTATTCATTTCATTCAATCTTTCTCTCCATTCCTTTCTCTTCCAATTTTCGGCGGTTATCCCGAGTTCCACCGTCTATGCCATCCCAAGTTTGGATGGCCGTCCCGAGTTCCACCGCCTGTCCCGAGTTCCGACGATCGTCCCGAGTACCACCACTCGTCCTGAGTTCCAGCGGCCATCCTGAGTTCCGATAACGATGATTCTGATTCTGATAACGACGATTTCGAGTTCCAATGGTCATCCCGAGTCTATTTAATTATTGTTATTTATAAAACATTTAAAATTAAATTAAATTAAATTTCAATTTTATTTTTTTATTTTTTAAAAAATTACGGACGAGTAGCCCGCCTGCATTTGCAGATGTCTCGCCCGTCCCCAAATTTACAGACGGACGATAGGGCCATCCGTAATTTGGGGACGAATTTGGTCGTCCGCAAATGCAAACGGGCTGCCCGTCCGTAATTTTTTTTAAGTTCTCCGACTTTTCCCATCGATTTGCGAGCAACTTGGTGGTCTGCAATTACGGACGGTTTGCGGACAGAAATTTTCGTCCTTATTTGCGGACGGATTAGGGACGGATATCATTTTGCGACCCTTTTCCCTAAATCTTAATTTTCTTGTAGTGTATGTATGACTCATGACTATAACCCGACATTGACAAGAAACATGTAGATTATCGGCTAACATCGATCCAACAATATTATATTAAGATAATGCAGCATGTGTTGCCTAAACAAAAGAAAGATACATCAAAAGCGATAGGACGAAACATATCCCTCTCAAATTTTCTCATATACCCAAAACCTTGAGAAGAAGAAAGAAGTTGATGTTCGTTATATCAGATCAAATAAAAATGTAGTTGATCTATTCACAAAGGCGCTCCCCACTTCAACATTGAGAAAGTATATTTATAAAATCAGAATGCATCACCTTTAAAGCTTATGAACAAACAAAGGGTTGATCAATCGATGAGGATTTTTTATGGTTGCACTTTTTGTCCTCATCGTATTTTTTATCCCTATGGGTTTTTCCATTATAAGGTTTTTAACGAGACAATTGATAGACATTCAAGCAGAAGTATTATAATTATTCAAAAATATAATTTATAAAATTATGAATTTCTTTTATGAAGGATATTGAATTTATGATTCTTTTATGAAGGGTCATAGTAAAATTATAATTTTTAAAATTGAAAAGTCATACTTATTTTTCTATAAATAGGTAAGGTAACCATTCATTTCAATACACAACTTACAAACTTCAAAACTTTTATCATTCTCTCATATTCTCTCTTCATTCTTTCATATTCAAAGTTTTGGTAAAGTTTTTATCTTTTGCTTAATTAGTTATATGTATATATCATATATGAGATATATTTATAATATGATATACATATACATATATCATATATCATGCATCTCATATATAATGTTATTAACATCTACATATGTATGTTACATATATAATGTGTACATACACATATCTATGTATATATATGATCTATAATAATATTATTAATTTTTTAATACTTTTCATTTTCTCCACAATTATTCAAATATAAATATTTTAATTATCTTTTCCCGTTCTTTGTATAATCAATAAAAAAGTATAAGATGTATCAGCTGTAAACACATTAATATTATTATGAATTAGATTTATGCCTCTCAAATGCAACGAATGACGGAAAAAAATATATGATGTAGTGTTAATAATAAATCATAACAACTCGAAATCTGTCCAAGGTTTGGTAGCTAAATCTCTAAGATTAGCAAAGAAAAGACAACTTTATTAATAAAATTTGAAGTAATAATTTCATACAAATGATCCTCTATTTATAGGGACCAAGAACTAATGGAAATAAACTAAATAATACAACTTAACTAAACTCGGCTAAAATTCTCAGTCGAGCATCGTTTAAGTCTTTATCCAAAATTCGCAAAACTAAAGTATGTTCGGCCGAGCAAAGGTAATGATCAATCGAGCTCTCCAGCACTTGGTCGAGTTTTCTAATGCTCGGACCGAGCGGCCATCCTTTGGCATGCTCCTTTGCTATAGTGAGTGTTCGCTTAGGTCGAGTGCTCCATTGCTCTGGTCGAGCACTTTGGTTGTCTCTTGTCAAGTGAGTTTGCTCGGGTCGAGCAATGTGTTGCTTGGACCACATGCCTCTAGCCCTCCAAGCTTTTTGTCTCCTTCGACCTCGTTGACTTGTAGGCACATCACATAAGCTTTCCATGATTTATTTTGATGTGCTTATGGTGTCAAGCAGAACCTCATCCTCATCATTTGCATCAAAATGAGCCAAGTCAGCAACATTGAAAGTCGAACTATCATTGTACTCACCAGACAACTCAATCTTGTATGCATTGTCATTGATGCGTTCAAAAACTTTGAACGGCCTGTCGCCGCAGGAAATAAGCTTGGATTTTCTATGTTGCAAAAGAATGCTCCTGGTTCATTATGTCCAAAGGCTGTCCGCAAAATTTGTGGACGGCTACAGTGCCTTCCTTAAACTTTGCGGATGGCCTCCGGACGGAGTGAACAGTCCCAAATTAAAAAAACTATTTAATTATAATTTATAAATTTAAAATTAATATTAATTAATTAATTAATTAGTATGTTTACATCATTAATGTATATTACAGATTTGTTGGTGGTATTTCCTAATTATCGTCGTCAGAATCATTGTTTCTACACGCATCCCAGTTGATATTAGACATTTGTTCCTTCATCATTTTCAACCACCGTTGCATTCCCTTTGTGATCGTTCACGTTCCCTTTTCTTATTGTGAACGTTCTTTTTCCCATTCTTGTTGCATTCTAGATACGATATTTTGAAGTTTGTTTGTCGCTGCTTTTGCCTTGCCTTTGAAGGAACATGCAGTTTGTGATGTCATTCCTACAAGACCAAATATGCGATCTTTGTAAGGTAAATTAACACTTAATTAACTGATCGTAGCCAAACCTATAAATCAAAATTAAGTTAAATTAACACTTAATTAACTAACTATGTATAAATTTAAAATTAAATTTAATGTTATGTACCACTGTGCGTCATCTTCACGACTTGGATCTAAACGAGGAAGCTTACGTCTTTCCTCATCCATTGATAAAAGTTCTTTCACCGTTTGTTTGTGATGCATTCAAGGCTCGTGATGCATCATTGGTTCGACCGGTGGTGGTATCTGTTGATAAAATGGATACGTCATATATTGTGTCGATCCAATATTTCAATAAATTCATATTCATATAATCCAAAAATATTGTATCGAACTGTCTCATGTGTTGTGGAGTAGATGGACCATTAGCACTTTCCTCCTAGTTGAACGATTTCCCGTGTTACCGCCTCTTACAACACGACGAGACATGCTAAAACTTTAAATTAAAATATTATAATTGATGTTAATTTCAAGTTTTAAGTCAATGCTTATTTTAAAAAAACATTTAACTTAAATTGATTCTAATATAATATCCCAAACACGTATAATTTAATATATGTGTTTATTAACCTACACAAGAACATATAACTTAATTCAATAGTTATTTTAAAAAAAGTTAACTTAAATTGATTCTAATATAATTTCACAAACACATATAATTTAATATATGTGTTTCTTAACCTAAACAGGAGAATATAACTTAACATATGTGCTATTAAACTAAACTAATCAAATTTCTTGTAAACATTTCAACGAACACATAAACTAAACATTCCAAGTGTAACTAAAATTAATACTAATTTAACTAAACTGTAACTATACATAAATCTAAGCTAATTTTAACTTAATATAAATTTAAACTATAACTTAAACTACACATTCCACAATTATAACAAATAAAACATAATTTAACCTTCCGGTGATGATGACAGCGACGGTGACGGTGACTGTGACGGACGGCCGGACGTACAGGCTGCGACGGACGGACTGTGACGACGACCAGATTTTGACGGACGGTCAAAATGTGACAGACAGCCGGATTTTTATGGACGGCGGCACACACACGAATAGATGGCTAAGAGATGGGGACAGACGGTCGGCTCACATACGGTTGACGCAGGTGATGGTCGGACGGCGGCTCACAAGGGATAGACAGATTCGATGAAAACAATGGCAGAACAAGGAGAAGGAGTCCCGGTCGAGAAATTTATAGATATTAGCGGACTGAACGGAAATTCTATCCGCAAATCTCTGCAATTATGGATGCATACGGACGGGAACAGGATGCGTCCATAAGCTGTCTGTAATCGCAGACGGATACAGGACAGACGTCCATAAATTACGGATATATTGCGGACGCATCCCGTTCCCGTCCATGATTATGGACGGTTTGCAAACGGAGTTCTCGTTCCGTCCTCAAATTACGGACGTCCGTTGGATGCATCCCGATTTGTCCGTGATTACGGACGGCTTGCGAACGGTTTTCACGTTCGTTCGTAGTTTGAGATCCGTCTGCAATCCGGACGGCCAGAAAGAGGGACAGAAATGGACCAAGGGACGATACTGAGGGAGAGAATTGGGGGACGAGAATGGATCGAGGGATAGGAACGAGAGACGGGAACATACCGAGGGATGGGAATGAGGGAAGCGAACAGACCGAGGGTCAAGAACGAACCAAGGGATAGGATCGAGGGACAGGAACCGAGGGACGAGAATAGACCGAGGGACATTATTTAACAATTAATAAAAAATTATATTCCGTCGATTCAATAACGAAGTTAACAATTCTTTTGTTATTTTCAACATCAGATAACAAGTTAACATGAATCATCTCCAGAGTCGTATAATTCTTTCGTCGATTCTTGTGTTTCTGAATTTGATTCAAATTCTTCTTCTTCTTCTTCTTCATTTTCTTCTATTCTTTCATCTTCATTTGTTTCAATTTCTTCAATTTCACCGCGCGCGAGTGCTTTAACAGTAACCTCATTAATAGCAACAATCTCGATGGTTTGTTGTTGCATGGTCAATTGTTGCTTTTCAGTGTTATCGATAAATTTACCCCTTGGAAGTATCTTCATTGCGAAACGCCAACCTGAAGATCCTCTCGTATGTGGATAGGAAATGTAACAAACTTGATCAGCTTGTGATGCAAGAATTAAAGGCTCGTATTTTGCATATGTTCGTGTTGAGTTAACTTCAACGACGCCTAATTTGTTTATTCTTGTTCTGCGACCGTTTATTGGATCGAACCAATCACATCGAAATAACATCACTCTTAGATCGACGTAACCTACAAAAAATGGCAAATATAAGTTAATATATTCTAAAATATCATACGTGGTATGGATAAAAATTTTTTGGATTAGTAATGATACCTGGTTATTCCAACTGCAAAATTTCTTTCAAAATCCCTTAAACATCCTGTTCTTCGGTCGATTCACAATTGCTTTCACCTTTCACACATACACCATAGTTAATATTTGACTTCAATTTTCTGTGTTCGTAAATATGAAAGTTGTAACCACATGTAAAATACATTGGCCAAATCGTAACTTTTACAATTGGTCCTTTAACAAGATTTCGTAGCCACAACGGGTGATTGTCGATCTCAATCTACATTACAGAGGAAACAATCGTCGACAAAGCGTCAAAATATTATAAAAAAGGAATTTAGGGACGGGTTGTTCAATCCGCAAATTCCATTTGGAATTTCCAAATTTCTAGTAGTGCTTGTCCTTTGAGATTCTTAAGTGATTCATTATCAGTATGAATCATGAATTCCTCGCGCTAGGTAGAAAGTTGATTTGGTGCTTAATATCACAAACTCGAGGATTTGTTGAGGTTTCATTAGGAAACAGATCCTTAAAACCCTATAATAACTCGCTGGAAACACTAGTTAAAGAAGTGGTGAATTAGTTAGTGAAATGCGACTCTTTAAAAAAGAGAATAAACATAGGCTGGTTTGATTTGCAAGCCTTTTGAATTTCCTCACTCTCACCGAAAGAAATTTGTGCTCACTTGTTGTCACTCAAAGTCTTATTTTTTGGTTTCTCTCTACATCTCACCATTTTTGTAAACTATCTCATGGTCACTCTCTTTCATTTCACTCTTTTCCCTCTCGAGATCTCACTATTTCTGAACCCATCGTGTTATACTCGAGTGTCGAACTATCATGGTCGCTTACTACAATCTGACTTGCTTGCATTGAGATGACATCACATATCATTTCATCCTCATAATTCCTAATGCTATACTAGATCTTCACCTGATGATTAATGTTTTTTTTTTACCAATGTTGTTCAACAGCTGAAACTTGTAAGGTTTAGGATGCTTCTTTGTGTTCAATCCTAATTTTTCACAAGAGATGTGCTAACCACATTCGTACGTCTATGTTCGTCAATTATGATACTACATACCTTGTTTTGCACTAGTACACGTGTGTAAAAGATGTTTTTCCTTTGTACGATAGATTTCTCTTTAGTTTGCATATTTAATTCTCATCGGCCTACTAGTGGCCTCCTCCGTGGTGATTCTCCACGTTCTACTACCTCCTATGGAACATGTCAAGTTGATAGTGGTGAGTTCCTGGAACATGCATCGAATTCGCCCATCGTCACCTATCAAGGTAGATTCATCTGCACATATCCCTTACCGTATGGTGGTTTGTCAAGTTAACTTTCTGAACTAGACATTCAAATATTGACAAAAAGGATAAAATAAAAAGAAGATGAACAAATCTCACAATTTCTCAAAAAGTATTTCACTCAATTTCTCTCTCTCACTCAAATGTCTATTTCCTCGGTTTCTCCTCTTCGATTTAGTTTATAACTCAAGAAAGATTCCAACTTAGTTCTCGACACTCGAACTAAATCGTGAGGCTACAAGCGTGTAACGTCAACGCTTAAAGAAAACTTCCTAATTAATGAAACTACTATATCTTTTAAGGAATCTTCCAATTTTTATTTTTATCCTAAGGACTATTTCTATTTTCTACCATTTCCTTTTATTTTTTTTCTTTTTTTGTTTAGTTCCTTTTTCTTTAGTTGTATTTTTTTAATTTTCTTTTGGTGTTTTTCCTTTCTTGTTTTTCTTTTTTGATATTTTTCCTTTTTATGGTTTTTTTCCTTTTTTTTTTGTGGTCACTTTTTTTTGTAAATGAAAAAAATAACTAAAACAAGCTAAACTAAATTAAAGTAAAGAAGAAAAAACTAGAATAAAAATAAATAGATAAAAACAAAACTGGGCAAGCTAACGCAAGAATGGGAATTTGATACCACTTGATATGATCTCGGATCGATATTTTATTATTAAGAGGATGGATTTGGAATGACTCTCACTAGTAACCCGATTGTTAAACATAAAATTTATCTTCCCGAAAAAAAACCTCCTAAACCCGTACTACAACTCGACTAGAGAACATCAGACGCATCGAATGACGCCATAAAACTTGTAATCTAGTGTAGATATGTCAAAACAACTCAAAATTTTTTCTAGAGTTGGTAGTTAAATCTCTAGGATTAGCAAATTAAACAACTCTATTGATAAAAACTTAGATAATAATTTCATGCAAAGGGCCCTCTATTTATAGGGACCAAGAAATAATGTAGATAAACTAAAATAAGAAAACTAAACTAAATCCAGGTAAGATGCTTAATCGAGCAGTCCAACCGCTTGATCAAGTGTTTTTTTAATTATTAACCCTAAATTCCCAAACTAAAGTACACTCAGTCGAGCAAATAATGCTCGGTCTAGCTCTCCAACGCTCGATTGAGTTCCTTAACGCTTGGTTCTAGAGGTCAATATTGTGGTATGCTCCTTTGCTCTAGTTAATTCGCTTAGATTGAGCGCTCTGTTGCTCGGGTTGAGCGCTTCGACTATATCTTGTCTAGTGGGTGTGATCCGAGCGCCTCTAGCTCTCCGACTTTCTTATCTCCATCCATCTCGTTGACTTGTAGGAACGTTACATAAACTTCCCTTGATGTCTTTTCATGTTTTTGTGGTATATTAACAAGTTCATCCACCACCACTACACCAAATATGTTTTACATCCTTTTAACTTTTGCTCTGGTGATTAGTCCTTGTGTTGTAATGTGTCGAACGGAACCTAATCCTTATCATTACTAATTTTATAATATTAATATTTATATAACTTAGTATGTTTTGTAACTCTTCCATTTTTATTAATTTTGTGTACTAGAAAAGTTATTGTATCTTCGCTGTTTGTGAAAAGAAGTATTTTGATGAAATATATATATATATATATATATATATATATATATTAAATCCCAAGATCTATCGGTATATATAATGGATCATGAAAAGTCTCTGTCATTTTGATATCATGTATCTGAAATATTACAGTATATATATCTCTAAGCAGATTTTAAAGATTCATTCGATCTGAAAATTCCATTATTAAAAAAGAAGAATTCACAATTAAATAAGAAATAAAATTTTGAATGTCGAAAATTATTGAAGAAAAATCCAGTAGAAAAGATGAAAGTTATGTTAATATTGCTGTTAAAGATCTATTAATATAAATGGAGTAAGTTTATGAAACAAAAGTTTTACTAGAATTAAATTTGTTAAGACCTTCAATATCTGACAAAACAATATTATGAATTTGATGACATTTTCCATTTTGAAGGACATGGTATAGGTTTGGATAATGAAAAATAAAATGGTGATATACATGATGTATAAATAGAAAAACTATGTGTATATTCTATTGTACTGCATAAATATTTTGTTGATCTTAACCGAATACCAAATAAATGATATATCTAGAATATTTCTTGAACAAATCATAACATTATTTAAAATGATTTCGTTAGCTGCACACTTAGATGTGATAAATTGTATTTCATTGAGAGATAAAAATAATGATCACTCAAAATAATATAATTACTATTTTGAAGATTGATGTATTCATATTTATAAATATTCGAATTTATAAATATATGTACAAATAATAAATTTAGATATTCGTCAAATACAAATTTAAATACGAATAGTTTAATATTCGCGAATATTCATTATTTGTCCAGCATCAACTTTAAGTGATTCAAACTTATTTAAATTTTACATTATTTAATAGTCATATATTTCACATGTTTACAATTTAATTTATTTATTTACTATTACTTATAATTTGTTTGAAACTTATAACTTTATATTTCATGTATAACATTGTAAAACATTACTTCATGTCTAGTTTTGATAAATTGAAAAGAATTTATTTAGTTTATGATGAAATCTCAACCACCTATAATATTATAAAAAACATTAAAAAATTAAATAGTATCCGGCTTAGATGTTTATATAACATATAACGCTTATAAAAAAATAATCATTATGAAATCTCTATGGAAAATTTTGCAAAATTTTAAAAATAAAATAATTGGCAAAATGAGAAAGTGAAAAGGCATTTATATTTGGAAATTCATATGAATTTGTTTTCTAATCATTAAAAGGCTTATATCAGTCATTTATGAATCAAATATTTATATTAAAAAATAAATGTAATGGTTATTCATATAAAACACGACTTTTTGACAAAACTTGTACTTATATTATATGTCATGTCGTTGTGGATTTAATGAGCAAATAATAAGTCTACAAGTAACCGAAATAATTAAAGTATATCACATTCATGTGAACACAAAATATCAGTCTATGGTTTGTAATCACAAAATACCATCGTATATGGTTTGTAATATTTGTGTTAGAAGCACACAAATGTTTTGAAAATATTATCTATAAAGTTTATTAACTTTTTGAAGCACACAAATTTTCTGAAAATATCATTTATAAAGTTAAATAACTTTTTGAATAAGGAAGATCATAATGATGAATACAATACAACCATCTAACAAAACAAAAGAACATAGAGGGAAAAGTTCATCACACTTGTCAAATATTTAAGATCAAACCTTCATATTAATAAATTTAATTTTGTCAAATATTTAAGTTCATCACACTTAGTAACCAAAGCTCAAGAAAAATTATACAAGTCGTGCAAGTTCCAAAAAAATATATATCATATTAATAAATTTAGTTGTGTCATCATTTGATCTTAAGGTCTTGAATTTGTTTGATTGAAAGGAGACAATTTAAATATTTTGTTAACAATAAATTTATTAGAAAATTATTTAATACCTTAATGATAATATAAAAAATTTTCAATGTAGTACCAAGTATTTTGTATCATAATAATGATATATATTATTTTATAATTTTTTGAAATGATATTTGATTAGTTAAAACAATGTATAGTGTTTATAAGTACAATTACTTACATAATAAGATAAAAAAAAAAACGTGATCCTAATCAATTAATAATGGAGAAAATCTTTTCACCGTCATTCTCGGTCTCCATTTTTAGAATCAATTGATGAAAAAATAATTAATAGATGATTTTACCATAGGATCGATGATATGCATTGCAATTTTTTTATTCTCGTTTTCGTAATTAGGTATTTTTCCAATTTTTTCTAGTAAAGATTTTAATGAGGCATACTCTAATATTATGAAATAATAACAGTAATAACCAAGAAACACTCAAAGAAAAATATATTATTTAAAGTGATGTTTCTTTTTCTGCATTCTCAATTTTTTACATCAGATTAAAATTTTTAATGAAAAATAATAAAATAAATAAATATTTTCCTATATTTCAGATGGCCTTTTTATCTTTCTGCAAATTTTTTTTTTATCTTAAATGCTAGATGCATGTTTTTGTTTAATGTAGTCTGTTAATAAAATCCTATTTGATCAAACTTGGGTGCAATCTGCCAGAGGAGCACCTGCTCTCGACTTCCCAAAGATTTTAAGGTTTAATGGAGGCGTCGACAAAATCGAATCTCATGAGGAGCTTCAAGTGGTTGGGTCGTCGAGGAATCTACCAAACTCGAACCCGAACACGGAGCCTGCAAGCCTAATTCCATCGGAGACGAAGAAAATTACGGTGGAGTTCGCATTTTTTCTAGGAATGATGAAATAGAGAGCCAAAGTTCAAGTCACTCTAGTGAAGGCGTTGATCAGGTTGTTCACTAAGAACGTGTTGACCAGGGCAATGAAACAGGGGAAAACATAATGCAATATGGCTAGTTTGCGGACTTTAGGATTCAAGAAAACGAGGAAAAGCTGATGAAGGAGCTGAACCAAGAGGCAAGGACGTAGAGCAACGATGCTAGATGAAGCTCCAATCAAGAAAGGCAGCAAACGAGCAGGAGACAGCCTCGGCCTCAACTTAAGAAGTTGCAACAGAAGCATAGGCCGCAGGTTTCTATTTTTGCTGTGGACATGAGGTTCACGAGATAGTCAAAGAAAGTGGAAATGTTCTCATATTTAGTAACTAGGGAACAATGTCTGTAATGTGGTCTAGAAGCATATTTTTTCGAGTTTTTTAATGCCCTTAGGCATATATGAATGTTTGAAGTCTAATGAAATATTATTGCAACTTTCAGAAACTCTCTCTCTCTCTCTTTATGTGTCTCTCTCATGTTCATCTCTCTCACTTAACAAACTTGGTTCATTCAACACACATTCATTCTGATTAAAATTTTTCAAGCAAGATTCTTCTTTATATTTGTGTTTGCACATTCAAACAATTGGAATGAAGAAAGTGAACTGAAATGAGAAATTTATGTGTTGCTCAAGTTCACTAAAGAACAACAGTGGTGTCAGAGCATCCTGGTTCTCAAGGCCAAGAGGTGAACCAAAGAACCATTTTGAAGCACAAATCAATTGCACCATTAAAGCACCATCTTAAGCACAAAACGGAACAAGAGAACATCTAGGCTGAATCAAGACAACTGAAGGTCAAAGTGCAGAACATTCCACATGTTTTGGTATTTAAAGGCAAGAACAACAATTTATGGATGATTAAGATCAAGGACACCATATGATCCAAGAGCTTATGGAAGTGATAGAGGGGATCCCAGAACTGCCAGCTTTAGGCATTGAATCCACAGAAAGAACAAAGACATAAGAGAATAGCTGAATGGGAGGAACTAGAGGCTAGAGATCAGAAGGCACTATAGCTGATCTTCCATGCTATTTCAGATGAGATATTCATTGCTCATCTATCCACATGTGAGACGTCAAAAGTAGCATGGGAACTCCTCAAAGAAAGTTTTTAAAGGGACCCCAAAACTGCCATGATCAAACTACAAAGATTGAGAGCCACATACTATACGTTGAAGCAAGTGGAGAATGAAATTAAGGATTTTGCAAATATGGTGACAAAACTGGGGAATGAGATGAGAGCATATGGACATGATATCAAGGAAGATGCATTGGTATAAAAAATATTATGCTCTCTACAAGAACGTTTTGACTCTTATGTAGGGCTCATAAAGCAAACAAAGGACTTAACTGTCCTCACAGTTGCAGATCTTGTTATAGCTCTACAAGCTCAAGAATACAGGCTGGACGATAGAAATAGAAGAGGGCTAGAGGGAGCTTTCCAAGAAAATTTCAAAGGAATCAAGTTGGGTTCCAAGTCAGACACAAACAAGAAGTTTGCTGGTAAACCAGAACAGAGAAACAAGGGAAAGAAATGGTGTGGTGTGTGCAGGAAAGACAACCATACAGAAGCTCGGTGTTATTTCAAAATAGTCAGGAAAGAACTGAGGGACCAAGCCCTACAAGATCAAGAAGGAATGCTTTACATGTGGTAAAGCTAGGCACTTTGCAAGGGGCTGCCGAGTCAAGAGACACACTCCAAATCAAGCTTAAGCAAACCAAGAGCAAGAAGAGGAGGATTTCTTGTTCACTGCAGTACATGTGGTTGGAGAGACATTCGGTGAAGATGTGTGGCTAATAGACAACGGATCCACCAACCATATGACAAGAGAAGAAAAGTTTTTTACAAACCTTAATAGAAGTGTGAGAGTGCCTATAAGAGTAGGAAATGGAGTCACCCTTCGAACAGTAGGAAAGGGGGATATAGAGGTAATAACAATGAAAGGGGGAAGGAAAATCAAAGAGGTCTTTCTGGTTCCAGAATTAGACAAAAATCTACTGAGTGTTCTAGAAATGGTGAGGAATGACTACCATGTTGAGTTCATGGAGAACATGTGTCTGATTAGAGACAAGAGAAGGGCAAAGGTTGCTGAAGTGCCCATGATGAGAAAGGCATATCCACTGAGATGGAGGTTAGCTGCGGAGGGAGCTCACACAGCTGCAGAGAATGATGTTTCACACCTTTGGCATAAGAGGTTTGGACATGTCGGGTTACACAATCTGGTGAAGATGCAAAACCATGAGATGGTGAAAGGATTGCTTAAGTTTAAGATAATCAAAGAGCTCTGTGAAGCTTGTGTAGACCAGAGAAGAATTTTCAAAATATTCAAAAGGCAAGGCAAAGGATATTCTTAAACGGGTGCATACAGACCTTTGTGGTCCTATGCAAACTCTATCTCTAGATGGAAGTGTGTATGTTCTATCCCTCACACACGATCATTCATATATATTGTGGGTCTATTTCCTCATACTCAAGTCAGACACATTAGAATTTGGTGGAAACTCAAACAAAAAAGAAAGTGAAGAAACTGATATCAGACAGAAGAGGAGAGTTTAACTCAAGACTTTTATTGATTTTCTGTAGGAGCATAGAATATAGAGGCAGTTGATTGTGTGGCCTGGAAGCATATTTTTTCGAGCACAATTCTCTTATTATTATCATGCACAATTCTTGCATTTGATTTTCAATCTATCTTTCATTAAAGCTTCTGATATTTATTTATTTTTTATTGATCATTCTTTAATATAAAAATTACAAAGCAACTTGTCGATGTGTTTATAAATGCGCTTGGTTAAATTTTGGCTATCTTTGTTGAAAGTTAAACATAAAAATTTTCACGTGCCAACGTAAAGGAGAGTATTCAATGTTACAATGGTTTGAATATTCTCAATATATTTATCATATATCTTTAGTCTTGTTTGCTTGATTTTTTATGTGAGTCGTTGCATGATTAAGTAAAGGGAAACCTAGTTTGAACTAACAAACATTTAATCTAAATCCATATGTTTTTGTTTGAAAAAGTTGATGGAAGTACCATTTTATCTAAATTTCTAATTTATGGTAATCAAATATATCACCAAATATATTTACAAAATTTCATAATCTCTAATTATATTTTTCAAAATTCATATATGATCTATATATTTATATATTTTATGTAAACACAATTCATCTTACTCTGTTCTAGATATATATATATATATATATATATATCTTTGACTTAATTTTGTTGTTGAATTAGTTAAATCTCGGTTGGTCCATAACTATTTTGTATAAAAAGTTGTAATATATTATTATTATTATTATTATTATTATTATTATTATTATTATTATTATTATTATTATTATTATTATTATTATTATTATTATTATTATTAATAAAAATAAAAAGTTGTAAATTATTATTATTATTATTATTATTATTATTATTATTATTATTATTATTATTATTATTATTATTATTATTATTATTATTATTATTATTATTATTATTAGAACGGTGAGCGTGCAAGTAGAGATTAAAAAAGGAGTCCATAAAGAAATGCGAAAACTAGGAAAAAAAAACGAAAAAAAAAAAGTTTACCCATACTTTTTCGGATCTCGTCACATTCTCCAACAACCTTTTCTACTTATCTGCGTCCTGTTAGCCACCTTTTCATTTCCTTTTTTACCATTTATTTTTCATTTGATTTTATCGAATTAATTATTACTTTAAGATATTTAATTAATTTCTTGATGGCATCGAATTAATGACAGCTTAACTATACTCAGAGTTTCCTTGCCTTTATCCTTTTGTGTTCACTACCAAACAAAATTACCGACAGAGATTTTCAGCTGAATATCTCTGTGCGTATGTTGCGGATATTTAATGCCAAAAAAAGAAAAATCAAATAAGAGTTCCTTTCGTGATATATTATGATCTTTCAATAAAATAATTTATTTCAAATTAAAAAAAATATTATCTGTTATATATTAGATTTTTGCATTACAAAAGAACATCAAAGAGACGAAAATAACACATTTAACATAGTAAAAATCACTCTTAATTTTAAATTTTTAAAAGATTCTAATGAAAATGTTCGCAAACTCTTAAATGTTTAAATTCGTTAACAATTTACAATAGACTTTTTAGTTTTGCACGGTTCGTCGTAAATTTAACAAAATATCCTATTTGCAAAATTACTTTCTTGAAAAAGTGATTATATCTTCGGTTGCCATTTACAATGAAAATTCCTATCGCACAAATAAAAAATGGTAAACATTTTGGCTATTTTTAACTTATTTTATCATTGATTCAACTCAAAATCCATATTTGTAGTGTAATGACAGTCAATGAAATATAAAAGACTAACTCAACTACCTATGGTCCCAAGCTGTACATTCCATTTTGGTAATTCTTCTAGAAAGACTTCCACAATAGGTGGTCTAGAGATGAAATAATCTAAAAATAAGGTGACCTACTAGAAAAAAAAAACACCTTATGTGTTTAGGTGAGAAAAAACATAGGAGAAAAAGATTGGAGATGATCTATACAACATGTCATCAATTGTTTAGACCTTCTTATAAAGACATACTTATGATTTGAAGGAAAATGAAAAAAAAAAATCAGTTTTGGCAAACTTGCAACGAATAGTTCAATTGCAAAATTAAAAACTTGTTAAGATGATACGTGCCAAAATTGTTGAGTTGTGACAAACGACAGCTGGTACAACATCGATTTTCTTTGCAATAAGAAAATGTTGTGGGTTTGATATGAATCTAGAGGGATAAAGAGAAACATACTGAAACCCCCTAACAGCTTGATAATATAACTTAAAATTTATCTCTTCTAAGGAAATAACGCCCCATACCCAACTACAACCAGATTAAAAAATTCCAGATTTACTAAACGACGCCACAACACTTGTGAACGTGAACGCTCAAAATCTCTCCAAGACTTCGAAAGTTAAATCTTAAAAATTAGGAAAAAAAGATTATTTATTGATTAAACTTAGTTAAAAAGTTATACAATAGGGTCCTTAATTTATAATGCCTAAGAACTAATCCAAAATTGATTCAATAAGTTAACATAGAAAAACTTGAAAAATTGCTTAGTCAAACGATATTATCACTTGGTTGAGCGTCGTATAAATCTTAATCCAAAAATCCGCTAAAGCAAAGTACGTTAGGCCAAGCATCTCCTATGCTTGATCAAGTCCTCCAACACATAGTCGAGTTGTGTAATGCTTGTATCAAGTGATCTGGTCATCCGAACCCTTCATCATGCATATCCTGCTCTCGACGAGCGCTCGATTAAGCAATATTTTGCTCTGGCCAAGCGTTTTCAGCTCCTGTAGCTTCTTGCTCTTCTTGGACTTATAAGGACCTCCTATAGTCTTGTTTAAGTGCTTTTTTATATACTCGTGAGTCATTTTCCATCCTTCAATTTCCATGTGAGGGAATATGTTCAGAAGGTTCTTTGCCTTTCCCTCCATTGTTGGTCCTTATCCTCATCATTCCTTCCTCCTTTAAAAAGATTTGTCATTAAATCTATTCTTCTATCTACATTGAAATGAGCCAAGTAAATTACATTAAAAATTAAATGTACCATGTTGGTAAATCGTTTTGGGAGGGGATAGGGTTAATGTGTTTGCGGATTATAAAAGGTTCATCTCCCAACATCAACATCTACGAGTTTTACCTTTTTATGAGTCATTTTGTATGCACATGCATACACACCTCATCTCTTGTTGGAAGATTATCCACACCACATCTAGCCATTTTCTCATATCCTATTGCTACTTTCATCAGAAACCATCTTGAAAACTTTGCAATGAATTATGAACAAAGCTAAACAAAAAATAAATTAATTTTATAGAAATAACCATTACAAAAAAAAATTGCAATTTCCAAACGACAGTTTGTGATGGTCGACATTGTCTGAAAATTTTCAAACGAATTACAGATGGATTACAATCTGGAAAATATTGATTTTAGTCCTTATTCATCTTTAATCAATCTGGAAAATACTTATATAACTCGATTACTCCTACATCTGTTTCTAACACAAAATTATCATACATTTTACTCCATATCATCTTATTTTTTTCTTATTAAAATGACATCATCATCAATATTTTTTTGTCTAGCAATGGATGTATGGAATAATTGATCTAGAAACTCAAGATGTAATGAAGGAGTTTATGGAAGGCGTTATACAATTTATGACGATGTCTACAAATAAAAAATTTTACATAGAAACCAGTAAGTTAGTATATCCTTGTGTCAAATGGAAAAATGAAAATTTTTTTAATGGAGAGAACTTTGCACCACGACCTAGTAATATTTTAAAACCTTTTAGTATGGGTATCGTAGATCATGAGGTATTTGAGACGTATCAAGATGTAGACATTAACTCTTATATAGAAACTGTACAAAAATGTATTAAGTGAAATAAACGAGAAAATTATTGAAGAAGATCTAAATGAAGATGCAAAAGGAATGTTTTATTTGTTAGAAAGCACTAGACATCCACTTTATGGTGGATATAGAATGAGTCTTTAAGAGTTGTCTTTGTTTGCATGTTTATTGAATTTCAAAGGTGGTCGTCCATCCGAAGATGTGTTCCAGTCGTCTAAATTTCTATCTGAAGGTGTGTGCGGCCATCTGGATCTTTGGCTTGAGCAGTTCGGCCGGTTGCATCGACGTCCCGACCATCTGACGAAAGAGTCCCGGTTGTTCCGTACGGGAAGTTCGACTTGTCGTCATGGGTAGTCTAGCCATGATGTCCCCGTATTTAGAATGTCTAGACCCAGTCGATTTTCAATGATTTTGTTAACGACATTGAGCTGTCAATTAATCGTCCTTTCAATGTCTCATCACAACGGTTTTGTTGTATTGACAATAGTTTTGTTGATAACCCATTGCGATGTTAACGATTCCATTGCATTATTATTAAAGTGATGTTTAAAAGTATTAAAATTCTAAAAAACATTCTAAAATTTAGAACTTTGGAAGAGGTGGAAGTTTAATAACACGTTCACACTCCGGAAAAAGTGAAATAGGTCACTCCTCCGCAACAAACTCGAGTCTCCAAGTCGAATTTTCAGATTTTATGAATCTTGATTTGTTTCACAACTCTGGATTGATGCAATTTATGTTGTTTCCGTATTTCCGGCAAATTCCTCCATCGGTCGAGCTAATTTCATCTAAAATGCATCACGAACAAACGTTGGAAAAATTATTAGCAATGGATGATGAAAGACGTAATTTTCCGCATTTAGATCCTAGTCACGAAAACGACACACTGTGGTACACATTAATAAAATTAAAATTAAAATTGTAATTAGTTAATCCAATATTAATATAATTCAATTTTGATTTATAAGTTTGGTTATAATCAATTTTTTCATCAGATAACAAAGACGGTGAAAGTTGATTTTGATCGTCCATGTTATAATTGGACACGTACCGATTCCAAAATTAAGGAACGTTGGTGGAAGGCATTTATGGTTTTTAATAATATTTATTTTAAAATAGATTTGCTAAAATATTTTTAATAAACTAATTAATTAATTTTCAGTAAAAAGTTTATTGGAATCACGAGTTTATGAGACTAGTAAAGTCTGAATTTGAACGTGTTACAAGAATTATATCGAAATCTCTCATCAACGAAATCAAACATGATTGAGGGAAGAAGGAAACAACCGTATGGATGGCGTCTTATATGTGGGAAGAAATATGCGCTTATTGGGACGATCCAAGTTTAAACAAAAAATCGAATTAGTAAGTCAATCTCATCGTTCAGATAAGAAAGGTTACGGGGTGAACACACATACAGTAGGATCCCATTTGTTTACGGAAGTATACGAAAAAATGGTAAGATTTCTAAATTTCAAAAAATGTATAAAATTGGTATTTTAATAATATAATCTGAAAATGTATATGTTTGCAATTTGTTTTGGATAAAAAGAAAAAATACGATCGTGATAATATATTGAATTGCTCAAGCGTACATATAAAAAGTTTGATGGTTTAAGGGCATATACAAGAGAAAAATACGGTTGTGATGACATTCAGAGTATTGCATCAGAACGAGTATCACAATTCCGCCGAGAGAAGACGCATAGCAACCCTCTATAAGTAAAAAAAGAATACAACGAGTTTCATCTCAAGGTAATTTTATAAAATTTTAAAATAATTTAAAATTTTATATTCTCTAAAATTGAAATTCATAATTTATTTTATAACAAGTTACACCATACAAATATTGCATATTCGGTCTTGGAGTACTGGCATCATAATATTTAACTTCCTCTAAAGGTAAAACAAAAGCAATAGAAGAGAAAATGCGTAACAAAATCATGCAATACGAATAAGCATTGCATGACACAACAACATCAATGGTTAATGCGTATACTAAAGGCAAAAATGTCTTTGATAAATTGGGGTGTGTGCGACAATGGAGTCAATGATTTAAAACCAAAGACGAATTTATAAAAATTGTAATAATAATTTTGTATCTTTATGATTTCTAGCAAATCTAATATGTCATATTCATAATTATAAGTATTAATTTTTAAAATTTTTAAAATATTTTTAAAAATAATTTAGGGTAAAAAAGTTTTGGACCCAATATGGTTGTTCTGAAATTTATGGACAAGTTGCGATTGTCGGTAACCATCCTGAACGGGTCGCGGCATATCTAAAACTTTTTTTACCATAAAAAAATTTCGAAGGGTTATTGTTCGTAATTTGGCCGATTTTTCCAACGACTTACGAACGACCCCGTTCGTTTGGATTAATGGAGGGTTTATGGACTACATCTCTAGTTCGGATTTACGAATGATTTGTGAACGGATTGCATTTACGGATCCTATTTACAACTGGAAGCAGTTCCTCAGGAAACCACCTGCAAATTTATTTCCGGTCAGATTCCATACGAATTTTTCCGTGTGGAATCCATGTTTTTCTAGTAGTGAACAACTATTGTGCCCAAACACATTCATCGGTTGAGATAAAAAAGAAAAAGATTATGATCTCTTTCAAACTCATAGAAAGAAATGTTATCCTTGTGAATGTTCTCTCTAAAGCCATTGTCTGGATTTCGCTCAATACATCACCATTTTTATGGTGATCTACGTCATGGACACTCACATTCTCACATATCTCGGCCCTCATTAGTTGCTCTATGGTATCCCTTTTGTCATGTACGTTTGAGAGCTGGTCTTCCTGCAAGCGATTCTGCATGTTTTATATCATATTTCACGTAATCATTCTGTACTAATCATTGTAGACATCGATTCGTCTCTTTATGATAATTAGATGTTATGAATGGATATCGCATCACTATACGAATTTCATCCCACATCATTATTGTGATCTCTCTGCACCACGATGTGATTGAATGAGTTGATCCCATCATGCAACCGTATACTCAATAGTTTCTCGTTTTTGAATTCGGAATACTGATTATAACTCAAAAATATCTCAATTTTACTTTTCCACTCTATTTATGCTTCCACATTGCTCCTCCAACAAAAGTTAGATTTCTAGCTTAACATTATCGTCTTCCCAATTTCTGACTCGATGAGCATGTCATGGTGCCCGAGTTTTCATGTATTTATTTGCGTCTTATAGATTTCTAGCCACAAGCAGTACTCTCTTTGGTTATAATTTACAAACCCCATGATATGTGTCTTCCACTCGATGAAGTCATCGGTGGATGCACACTCATCCATAAACTCCTTACAAAGTTCTAATATAATTAGTTGTATTTGGGTATGCAATATAGTTTTTCATTTACCTTGTGGTGGTTTGACGTAATGGTTTCTTGAATTAGACATTGGAAAGATAGCGACAAAGTAGAAAATTTAGTAAACGCATAAACAATGAATGAAAGATATGATGACCACAGCTCACGATATTATAGAAAAGTATTTTGCTTACTTTTTTCACTCCTGCTTTTGTCTTTTCCTCGGCTTCTCCAATTAAATTTAGTTTAGAACTAAAAATGCTCGAAGTTAATTCTTCTAGAATTCAAAACTAAATCTTGACGCTATAAATGTAAAACATTATCGTCATGCCTAAGATTCCTAAATTAAAACACTTATGTTTCCTATCTAAAGAATTTTTATATTTTTTCTATTCATTTTCCTTTTCTTCCATTTTTTGGTTTTTTCTTCTTTTGGTTTACATCCATTTGTGTTTCTCCCGTTTCTTGTTTATTTTTTCATTCATGTCTCTTCCTTTTTTTGTGGTTTTTCATTTTATGTTTCTTCAGTTTATTTTTGGTGGTTTTTTCCTTTTCTTTTCTAAAACAACAAAAAAATAAATCGAACAAAATTGAATCAAATGAAAATAAATAAATTGATAGACTAACACAAGAACAAAGCTTTGATATCACTTGATATGAACCTAGACCAATATTTTATTGTTAGTTGGATGTAAACGGCGCGAAAACCCCTAGTAACTCGATAGTAGAACTTAAAACTTATCTCTCCTAAATAAAATAAATAAGTTAGAAAAAAAAATAGAGACGCCCAAAAAACTACTGAAAATCTAATTAGAAAACCTCGGACTCAAAAAACGACAACCTTTATGATATAGTGTTAACAAGTCGATACTGAGAATCCTTCATAGAGTTTGATAGCTAAATCTTAAGAATTATCAGTGTTGTAAAAGCCGACCTAGGCGGCTGATTAGTCGGTGCCAAGGCGCTCGACGGTACACTATCGCCCAGACTAATGGAAAATCAACCCTATTAGACGGCCAGAGGAAAATCAATGACTGCAAATATTTTATGACTTTATATATAGATCTTTATTAATATTTTGTTATGTTTATGATATGTTTAATACATTTATATAACTTTATATTTTATATGTAATATTTTGTTTATTCATGTTATTTTTATTACATTTTATAATTTTGAAAATTGAAATGTATTAAAAAATGAAAAATGTCTAGTTGTCGACAAATCGCCGACTAATTCGACCAGTCGCTAGGTGCTGACAGACCGTCCAACTAGCACCTACCGACTTTTACAACACTGAGAATTATCAAGAAATTGACATTCTTCGTTGGTATATGTTATTTATAAGTACCATATAATTATGGAGAACTAAATTAAATAAGCTAACTTAACAAAACTCGGTAAAATTGTTTGGTTAAACTCTATGACCATTCAGTTAAGCGCAATATAAATCTTAACCCTAAATCTACAAAATTAAAGCACATGTGGTCGAGCAGCTCCTACGCTTGGTCGAGTTTTCTGAAACTCCATCGAGTTGTGTAATGCTTAAACCAAGTAATCGAGTCCTTCAAATGCTCCATGATGCATACATCTGTTATCCTTCTATAATGATCTCCAATGGCTAGGAAATATTCATAATCAAACAAGATTTTTTTAAGGAAATAATATCTCTCTTCTTGATTTTTCATCCAAAACTTTGTATCTTCAATTTTTAGGAATATTTAGTCATCTTTTACTATATCAAAAGGTTTTGACACCTCTTGTTGTGTCTTCCATCCCACTAACCTTCGTTTTCCATTTTTTTATGATAAGTTGTCTTTTCATTTCGTGTGATCATATCATCCATCTTTCGCAAGAAGATCTTTCGAATAGCTCCCCTACACTCAATGGAAAATGCCTTTTAAAATGCAAAAAGGACTTTACGACTGTATAGTCATACCATTAGAGGAGCATGTAGATCATCTGAAATTGGTCCTAGACAAGTTAAGAAACAAAAAATTATGTTTGTCTTAGTAAAAAGGAATACTCATCGATGAAGATAAGATAGAAATCGTACAATACTTGTTGAGCCCTAACTTGATTTGGCAGGTAAAACATTTCACGGTTTAATCGATTTCTAACGTTGTTTCATAAAGGACTTCAGTACCTTGGTTGCATCTTTCTTCATTAGTGAAGGATGCAAGAGAAGTGATTGTGATGCAGCAATGTATTTGCAGATCACTAAAGGAGGAATTGTGGTGATTTGTCTCTATGTTGATGATATTATCAAAACGGGAAGTGATGAGAAATTGATTCAGTCTTTTAAGGATAAGTTGAACAAGATATTTGAAATGAGTGATTTGGGGAAATTAAAATATTTTATGGGGTTTGAAGTTCAGTATAGGATAGAAGTTTTCTAGGAAAAGCCAAGTATGCTCAACAACTCCTGAACAAGTATAGAATGCAGGATTCCAAGAGGGTGAGAACACCTCACACACCTCATGGAAAGAATTTAGAGGATGGAAACCTCCTGTCTGAGTCCACTTAGTACAGAAATACGGTTGGAAGGCTTCTGAACTTAGCTGCTACTAGACCAGACTTGCCATTTGTAGCTTTTTATCTATCAAGAAGCAATGCAAAACCAACTGAAAGGAGTCTACAGGAAGTTAAAAGGGTTCTCAGGTATGTAAGTGGTACAATTGGGTATGGGTTATTGTTTTAGAGGGTTCAGAATCCCGAATTAGTTGGCTACCCGGATTGTGACCTAGCTGGTAGCAGGACATATGCAAGAAACACTGCAGGCTATTGTTTCACTATTGGTATTGTTGTTTTCAGTTGGGGAACAAAGAAACAAGGGACCATTGCTTAGTCTACAGACAAGGCTGAGTACACGACCCTATGTGCAGCCGCTGCTAATCATGCAGTATAGTAGAAAAGGTTGTTCAGTGAACTAGGTTTGACATGCAAGATATTGTACCTATCTATTGTGGCAACCCAGTTGATCAAAATCGAACGCAACCCAATTAATCACAAAAGGACTAAGCATATCCTAATCAAGTACCATGTTATTCGGGAAGCAAAGAGAGATGGAGTCATCAAGTTAAAATTCATACCTAGAGAGTCACAACTGACTGACATTCTAACCAAGCCACTTAGCATTGGGAGATTTGAGGAGTTGGGGGGACTTATCGGAGTCACGATGGAGAGAGAGAATCAAGAGGGAGACTAAAGTAATTGATTCCTTTCGACGTGACATCGATGGAACTGAAAAGGTGAAATCGGAAGAAGAAGGGGAATTAGGGCTCGAGGAAGAAATTGAAGACGAGTGAGGAGCCCCGTTTCTATGCTCGGTTCCATTTAAACAATCTAAGTTTTGCTCAAAGCCAGTTGTAATTTGAATGCGGATCGAAAGCAAAAAAAATGACACTAAACTATCAAAGTGTTCTCCAAAACTCAACGTGAGAACATATCTCGTAGGGTATTTTTACCAACAATCATAACGATAACAACTTTGTCGCATGCCGCAGCCATAAACATCCTCTAGTTCAGTAAATCAGCATTCTCAAAGACTCTACATTCAAGTCAAACCTCAAACTTAGAAAATTCGGGTACAATATTTTAATAGAATCAAACTACCAGCCAGTGTTTGGGCAAAGCCAAAAAAGAAATAAGTACATATAAATATATAATATTGATAACTATCATGTGGAAAACTTGACGTCATTGTGAATAAAGCTCTATTTCATCTTTGTGACAAAAAAAATGATCATGGTACTCGGACGTCAACACATCATACTCCATGGCCAAAAATCCACTCAACGAAATTATGAAATTACCCTCGAGGGTGGGGTACCGATATGTACGCAATACGTTCATGATAGCGACGACTCTTACAATGTGGTGTTTCGTAAATTTACAAGGAAATTTTTTGCCCCTTTAAAATTGTAATTACGGTAATGACCTTGATGTTGGTTTCTGGTACTGCAATTATTATGGGTATATATATATGAGGAAAAATCTTGAAATAATCATTTCACCCCTAAACCTTTTTTTGGCAAGAAGCTCAACGGAAATGCGAAAGGAAAATATATACTACTTTAGATTAGGCTTAACTAGTATAACAAGTAGAATTTGTTTAATTTAATTTACTTGCATCTTTTGTAAAGTGGCCTAGAATGGAGTTTTGTTCACATTATTATCATCATCATAATAATATTTACAAATTTTAAAAAAAAAATATAGATTTGTCTAGTTTACATATAGAGATTAAAATTCATCAAATGACTATGCTATCAAATGGTGTATATATCTATTTACATATAAACGATTTTATTTAGAATTATCTTTATCTGATTCATATAAAATCATATAATTCGTAACATATCCCATATGTTTAGGATGATATAAAATCATGTATATTTAGGATTCCCATTGAATATATAAATTGGGTAAGTTTGAATTTCTTTTAAAGAATATGATTAATAAATATTAAACATTATTATCTAAAATGATATTGTGGATATTGACTAAAGCCAATCCAGCACTGTTTGTTTTTTAAATTTATTATTTATGATCCTTTGGATAATGTATTCTAGTGTTATTATTATACATACTCTTATATTGAAGAGACTGTTGCTTTGGTCTATTTAAGTAGAACCCACCAAATAGTGGATTTGTGTACTAGAGAACAGTCCACATGACTCCTCGTTATCTTGTTTCAACATGTATATATACATCTTCTAATTTAGACTAATAGAAAGTCTATGTGTTGTTAATTCCTGTAATTCATGAGTTATGTATAGTAGTAAACAAAGAGTTGTCCTCTTCTTTTTTTCTCGGTTTATATGTGCCTGATTAGAGTTAAATTTTTCAACCCTATAGTTTCTTGAGAAATATCCAAGTTTGCCATAAATGTAGCATTTTTTAGTCTTAGGAGATCTAGAAGAGTATGTCATGTCCTGCTTGTTCTTGAAATAGCATTGAGTCTTATAATGGTTATCCTTTTTATAGAAACCACACCATTTCTTCCCCTTTTGTTTGTAGTCACCCTTAAGATCGGATTTCCTACTAGGTTCTGCGTTACTAGACAACTTAAACCCTTTGATCTTAGCATTGAATGCTTCCTCTGCGCTGTTTTCGTGTCTATCATCCAATCTGGTCTCTTGTGATTGTATGAAAATGACCAATTCTCCCACTGTTAGGGTAGTTAGGTCCTTGGTCTGTTCAATAACACCCACATGGGGGTCGAACCTCTCTTGCAGTAAACATAGGATCTTAGATACTAGATTGTCTTCCCTAAAATCATCTCCATAAGTCTTTATTTCATTTTCTAGTTCAGCTACCTTGTTTGCAAAGCCCTTTATACTCTCCTTTTCTCCCTACCTTTGTGTGTAATAAGTTGCCCTCAACGTCTGCAACTTTATCATTATTGTTTTAGGATCCCCTTGAAATCTTTCCCTTATTAGATCCCATGCATCTTTATTCTCGTAGTTAGATAGATGAGTCCCAAAGATCTCTTCATGTCTGATTTTTGCTTCTAGTTTTTCCCATGTTGTTGTGGCCTTCTCTTGCTCATCAGGTGTAGTTGTGACTCCCATTGTAGGCATTTCAGGAAGCCCTTATGTTACAACCTTCCAGAGCTGTTTAGATCTTAGTGTAGCCTTCATTTTAATAACCCATAGGTTATATCCCTTGCCATCAAATACCAGAATCTGTGGTATTGTCTACATCTTTTGTTCTTGATAGATTTAGAGCTCTCTTCAACTGTCTTGTTGTGCTTTGTGATGTCTTGTGCTTGTTTGTATCGTCGTGCTTAGTTCCTAGTTGTGATGTCTATTCCCTTGAACCATGGAAGCTCTGATACCATTTGTTAGTTGTTGTAGCTCATGAGTTAATTTGTGTGCCTCATGAATAACATGTCATCTCCACTTCTTCTTAGTGCAAACGTAAATTGAAGAACTTGAGTTGATTTTTTGTGTGTGCTTATGGCTGCTGTGAAAATTGTGCTATCTTTTGGTGGTGAAAGAAAGTGTTTGGCCAAGAGTTTCTTTAAAGGTGATACTCCTCACCTCCTGTATAATTCTCATATATATGAAAAGCATACAAAGGAAAAATATATTCTAGTTTACTATTTCTAGATCGTAATACATGTTTGTCAACTCTTAATAGATTAGCATTCTTGTTCAAAAGAGGCATTTAGTCGTTTTGCTATCGTCTTGGCTTCACGGACCGCAGAAGAAAACTAGGTCGTTGGATGCTACGAATTGGGCTTCGCTTGATTGTAGGTTTTGATTTGAATCGGGCCTTTGTAAGCCTATTTCTCTTGGTTTGTAATAATCCGCTTCGCTTCTAAGCCTTGAAAATTCTTCCTTTTTCTCGATCCTTCACTACAAAAACAAGCGTTTCCAACGGATAAATCCGTTGGAAAAGGTGTTTTCCAATGGATGGCAATGGATCCGTGCCCTTTGGGAATCGCTCGTTGCAAATCGGGATCTATTGCAATTCGCAACGGAGATACAACGGATAATATCCATAGCAAAAGTGTAACGGGAGGGCCAACGGGCGACGCCGTTGAAACTTTGTAACGAACATCTGTTGAAATATTTTGTAACGGATGCCCGTTACAAATTTGCAACGGACGCCCGTTGAAAAATGGTAACAGACGCCCGTTGAAAAATGGTAACGGATGTCCGTTACAAAGTTTTAACGGACGTCCGTTGCCATCCAGGCGGGAAAAATGAGCGGGATTTCAAAATTTTCAACGGGTATCCATTGGAAACTGGCGGAAAAGAGCAACAGACGTTCGTTGTATATTGGTAGGAAAGGGCAACGGACATCTATTACCATTTGGCGGGAAAATAGCATCCAATGGATGCCCGTTAGAAATTGCAACGGTCATCTGTTGGAAAGTTGGTTAAAAAAATATAAAAAATAATAATATTATTTTTTAAAATAAAAAGTTTTTAATAAAGATATTAAAATTGTTTACAAAAAACATTAACTAAACCTAATCTTATTACATTTAATTTAGATCAGCTGGGCCGATACCATCTCCGTGATCACCAACACATCTAGACGGCGTTGCATCCGAATCGAGACTCGCTTCTTGCCGCGGCATTGATCCCCTCACCTGGCCGGATAGCAACTCAATGACGCTCTCCAACTGTTGTATTTGGGAGTTTTGTCGCGCCACTTGGGCTCGATTTTCTTGAAGTTATGATTCGAGATCCTCAATCCGTCGTTGTTGCGTGAAACTCTCTTAGACTGCGGGAGGTACCGTCGTGGCGTCCTCAACGTTAACTTTTTGAAGTGCCCCAAGACCGTATAGATGCCCCTTATACGGTTCACCGACTACAAGACAAACAAGATTAGAGTTGGATTTTTACAAAATATTTTATTAATAATTGAAAAACAAAAGAAAAAGTTTTTACCTCTACATAAATTTTGTCCTTTTGTAAAGGACTCAACTCGTCGGGAGTCGAACCCCAAGCTTGTGATTGATGTATAATCTTTTCCGTCACAGCTTTCACAGTTCTCTCCGCTCGAGGATCGACGAGTTCGGGTTCGTCGACCTCTTCCCCGAAGACCGGTATCTTCTTAGCATGGGTTTTCAATACCAGCTCAAGAAGAGTCGGTTCTCTTCCTATATGTAGCATCTGTAATATAAAATAAACTTAATTAGATAAATATTTGAAAAAACTAAAAATTTAAGTAATAGTAAATTTACCAATTCGTTTTTTCTCTTCATGAATGATTTTGATCCCGAAGTATGGCGATGCGGACCATCTCCGGGAACCTTCTCGCCGTACTGACATTTTTTTGCCTTCTCGCTCTTGGTCTTGAAGTTTGCGGACTCTCAATGCTGAATTATTTGATTGAATACCTCTTCCATTTCCCATGTCAGTTTGAGATTTTTGGTGTCATAGTTGCGCTTGGTGTTGTTCATCATAAGACGCATTCGAACCCACATGTCGTGCACCCATGTTGTGTAGATGCGTGTTGTATCCTTTCTCCGCCATCTGTATGTGTGCTGAAACATAATTTATAATTTTTAGTTTTATAACATATATATATATAACTAATAATTTTAAATGAAATTTAATTTAAAACTTACGATCAAAATGCACCACCATCGCTGGCGCACGACTTCTGGTGTAACTTGCCACGAATAATATAATCGGTCCTATAAAGGCCCTTGGATGATGTTTTTGTTCATGTGTTTGATCACATTATCCACGTCAAACTTGCAATATCAAATTAAAAAGTTAGATAATATTTATAACTTACAATAATATAAATGCAAATAATGATTTTTTTTTACCATAACATCCCGACAGAATGATCGGGATAGATAATCAGTAGGGTAGGATGCCCATCAAAATCATCAATCAAAGAATCGATATTTACCATATCGTCCTCTTCATCAACTATCAATGGTGTCGATATGGTGAAGGAGGACGATATGGTGGTGGTGGAGGCGGGAAGGAGCTCCCTCAGAACCAGCCAAGATTCCTCTCGATCCTATAAATCGTCTAGCACTCATTTTTTTTGTCTAGTGTTTGTAAATGTGTTTGTGTGTGAAATATAGAGTTTGAGAGGATTTTGATGTTTTAATTTGTGTTGAAAATGAAACTGTTCAACGGTTTATATATAGAAATTTCCAACATGCATCCGTTGGAAATTCAAACCGATGCCCATTGGAAAATACGTCATCTCAACCGACGCAGTTAATTGACACGATGTTCTATCTTTCCAACGGGTATCTGTTGGAATTTCCAACGGATGCCCGTTGGAAATGCGTGTTCCCGAGGCAACGGACGGCAAAATGGCAGCTCGTCTCCCTTTGCAACGGGCATTCGTTACAATTTCCAACATATGCCCGTTGGAAATACGAGTTCCTGAGGCAACGGACGGCGAAATGGCGGCTTGTCTCCTTTTGCAACGGCCATCCGTTACAATTTCCAACGGATGCCCGTTGGAATTTCTGCAGACTAGGGTAGGCATCATTACACTTTGCAACGGGCATCCGTTGGAAATTTGTAACGGACGCCCGTTATAAAAGTTCTAACGGGCATCCGTCGCCAACTTTAACAGATGTCCGTTAGAATTTTTTCGACCGTTACAGGTTCCAATGGTTGCCCGTTGGAATTTTTGTAACGGTTGTCCGTTAGAAAGTTCCAACGGATGCCTGTTAGAAATGTGGAAAACTTACAAAATTATTTCTAAGCTTCGGGAGCAATTTCGTGTTTCAATGGACATCCTTTAATATTTCCAACGGATGTCCGTTGGTATTAGATAATTCTAATTTCTAATATATTAAACATTGTTTATATATTCTTCGATTGTATTAACATTTTGATTATTTGATTACACATCATCTATATTATTACACATCATGTACATTACACGTCATATACATTACACATCATCTACATTATTACACATCATGTACATTACACATCATCTACATTTATTACACATCATGCACATTATTATATTTACATTTCTTCTTCAGTAGATTCATCGATGGGCGAGTCTTCCTTCGAGTCTTCATTGAATTCATCGTTGTTTTCATCTTCAGCATCTTCCGGTTCAACGTCTTCATAATCGCGTATGAATTCTCCGTCTATGTCAGTTCTTGCGAGAATCTCCTCGCGATCTGTATCAATTAAACAAATCGGCTGCAGATGATCGGATTGCAACGGATCTTCTTTATCATCTGAGCTTATGATTCCTCGTGGTTTGATCTTTACTACGGCCAACCACTCCTCTCTTCGACGTTTCAATGTTGTTGGATATTGCACGTAACATACTTGATCTGTTTTATCTATTGTGATGAATGGATCATACTTACTATATTGTTGTGTTGCATTCACGTCAATTCCTCCCCAACGGTTTTTTTGTATTCCACGTCCTACAGTTGGGTCGAACCACTGATATTTAAAAATGATCACATTCAACCCAACGAGACCGAGATATTCCACTTGTACGATTTGGTGCAAAAAGTCGTAAAAGTTATCACCCTCTATATCACTATTAACGCAAACACCATAATTGTATGTGTTCTATGTTTTCCGTGTTCGTACGTGTAGAACGTGTAGCCGTGAGTAAACAATATTAGCCAACACATGACATTTCGTGCAGGACCATGAGTCGAATCTTTTAACCACATAGGAAGTCTTTCATCGGAACATTCACCTATACGTATAATAAAAACAAATGAATACTTTATAATAAATGCAATTAATTTTAATTAATGTATATAGGAGTATTTACTTTGTCTCTCAACCACGAGCCATAATGTTGAACTTTCATGTCGTGAATTCATTTTGCATTTAGATGAGGATATGTACCAAGTACTTCTTCATCAAATATCATGTATAATGAAAATACGTTAAAATTGTATATACATATATATTTAAAAGATTGAATAATATGTACCAGTACCTTTTGAATGGTAATAACTCTTGATAATTTAGTAGTATATTTGTGTGGACGTGATTATACTCCTCTGGTGTTAACCAATATTCCTCGGATTTACCTCATGTACGTCCAATCGGTGTAAACATCTTAGGGATTGTGCCAAAATGTGGATTATATTGATACAAATAGTTTGTGTGATCATCCGTTGCACGTCGTTTTTTCGTTTGAATATGCGATTCGAAATAAAATATGCTGAAATATGTGATTTCTTCGAGCCAGTATTTTTTGACAATAGATCCTTCGACAGATGCTTTGTTTTTTTCTTTTTTCTTTAAATGAAAGAAAAACCTTTTAAAAGGATACATCCATCTGAATTGAACTGGCCCACCGAGTATCGTCTCATCTGATAAATATATTGGCAAATGCTCTATGACATCAAAGAATGAAGCGGAAAAACTTTTTCCAATGCACATAATACTTCAGAGATATTGTTTTTCATTAAATCAAAGTCATCCCTTTTTAAATTCTTTGAACATATTTCTCTGAAAAATATGATGATTCCGCATAACACATCATGAACATTCCGTGGTAAGAGCTCAATGAATGCAATTGGAATGAGTCGCTGCATGAAAATGTAACAATCGTGACTTTTCAACCCGATCAGCCTCGAACCAAAAATATCCACACACCAAGCAATGATCAATGCATATCCATCTCGAAACCTAACGTCCTCTTTTAACCACTTTAATAATGTCGTTTTCACCGGACCAGACAATTTGAATACCGGGACAGGTGACCTTCCATCTCTTAATTCCAACTCAGGTAGTCGGCATATTGACTTCAAATCTTTTCTTGATTGTATATTATCCTTACTTTTACCTGCCACATTCAAAACAGTATTGAAAATGTTATCGAAAATTTTCTTTTCGATATGCATAACATCTAAATTATGAGGAAGAAATCTTACCATACCCACGAGGAAGAAATCTTCTATGACAATCAAACCAACATGGTTTCTTACCATGTACTAGTCGAAATGAATATGTATCCTCCATACAATATGGACATGCCAATCTTCCATGCATGCTCCATCCAGATAACATTCCATAGGCAGGAAAACCGTTAATTGTCCACAATAAGACCGCTTTCAATGTGAAATTTTGCTTCATACTGATGTCATAAGCAAGAATTCTTACGTTCCACAACTGTCTTAATTCATGAATTAAAGGATGCAAAAAGACATCGAAACTTTTTTTCGGATGTTCTGGTCTTGGAATCAGCAACGTCAGAAACATTACATTTCTTTTCAAACACATCTCGGGAGGCAAATTATACGAAGACAAAATCACCGGCCATAGAGAATATTGACTTTTAGATTGTCCATATGAACTAAAACCATCCATGCACAAGCAAAGATAAATATTTCTCGTTCCATACGTGAACTCGGGAAATATTTCATTGAAATCTTTCCAAGCCTTACCATCCGATGGATGTTTCGTTATACCTTCGATTGTCGAGTGTTCTGCGTGCCATCTCATTACCGCAGCGGTTTTTTTCGATTCAGATAACCTTTTCAACCTGTTTGCTATAGGCATATAGAACATTTTCTTGTATGGTACATATTTACGTGAAGATGGTTTTTAGGCCGAAATCTGCTTGCACCGTAAAACTTGCATTCCAACAAGTCTTTATCATTTCTCCAAAACAACGAGCAAATGTTTCTACAAACATCAATTTTCTCATGTGGCATTCCCAAATCTTTTAACACATTCTTTGTTTCGTAGTATGTTTCAGGAGCTTAATTATTTTCCGGTAAATATTCACGCATTGTTTTGCAAAATAAATCCATACAATTTTCAACCACATTGTAGTCTATTTTAATACTCATCAATATTGAAGATAAAGATAAACGAGGCTGACCTTCACGAAAACCTTCATATATACGCTATTTCGTTGAATCCAATAGGTTGAAGAATTAACGTGCATCGATGTTCGGCATCTCCTCATGTGTTTGTTCATTAACAGCTCCAGGAAAAGTATCTGACACCATTTCCACATATGGATAGGTCGTTGATGCTTCATAAATAATTTCTTCATTTTTTCTACTTGTGCATCTTGCACAATATCTCTAACATCGCAATTTTCGTCGTGAAAAAACTAAATTTCGTAATTTTCAACGAAACCCACCTTATAAAGATGTTTGCAAACAATTTCTTGACTTCGATACTTTATGTTTTTGCATCTTTTGCATGGATATAATATTGTCCCACGTTCTTGACACAAAGATTGCATCGATGCAAAACTCATGAATTGCTCCAATCCGTGTACCACTTCTTGCATTATCTCTTCGGTTATAGGATCTTTTCTTCTATAGGTCCACTCTCTCGATCTATATATATCTCGATTTGAAGAAGACGACATTTTGTTGAAAATATGTTTGTTATTGATGGTTTGATGCAATGTTTGGTTTTGATCTAAATAGTGCAATTTCCAATGGACATCCGTTGGAAAGTGCAACGGATGCCCGTTGCAAGTTCACGTGAATTTATTTCAACCGGTGAACCTCGAAATTAACAATTTCAACGGGCATCTGTTGCCATTTGTAACGGGCATTCGTTATAAATTTCAACGGATGCCCATTGAAATATTTTTCCACGGCTTCTAACGAACTCCCAACGGAAATGGCCAACGGAAAAAATCCCTTAACATTCCGTTAAAAATTGCGACGGATTGCAACGGATGGGGCAACGGACTGTATCCGTTAAACCTCCGTTGAAATTTGTAACGGATTCCAATGGATTTGTGTCTGTTGAAAGTGCTCACAAATCCGTTACAATCCGTTGCCATTTCGTATGGATCCGTTGATCCGTCCGTTGAAAATGAAATAGTTTTTTTAGTGTTTCTCTCGAACCCTCTATTGATTCCTCTCTCGAACCCTAGGTTCTCTTTTTCGATCTCGTTCTTTATCTGTGACCCAGAGGGGAGCGAATCCTTTATATGTATGTATATATATATATATATATTTATGTGTGTATAGACACACAGAAGAAGAAGCTATGGAGGTGAGAGAGTGCAGAAATGGTGGCCATCATTTATCTTCAGAGACAACTGTTGCGAAGCCTTGGGATTGAAGGCATCATCTCTCTGGGACACTAATCATGGCTTTGAAGAATAATAATCATCTTCCTGTAATTGCAGAGAAGAGTGCCAACAAAAAGAAAATTACAAAAACAAATGAAATAAAGCATATACCCTAGAGAGAGAAAGATCAAAAGAGAATAAAAAGCTTCTGCAAAAATTAATATATAAAAATATTTACTTTTGTATTATTGATGGATTCTTTATTTCTTCCTTTCTTTTGAAGGCTTATATGCTTTTCAACAAGTTGATGGGTACTTGAAATTAGTACTGTAGAGAGAGAGAGAGAGAGAGAGAGAGAGAGAGAGAGAGAGAGAGAGAGAGAGAGAGAGAGAGAGAGAGAGAGAGAGAGAGAGAGAGAGAGAGAGAGAGAGAGAGAGAGAGAGAGAGAGAGAGAGAGAGAGATGAATTAAAGCAAAGGCTTTTGATGGAATAGAGCTTTGTGCGTATGTTTGTAGGTTTGATTGATTGGTGATTACAACAAAAAATCTAATTACTCACCTTTCATATATGAAATCTCTTGGGATTTTCAAGAAAAATTTACAAAATTTCCTGCCTTCCTGCCCTTTCCTCTTGCTTTACACACATATATAGATACAACACACAAAATATAGAAATTAATATTCATATATATATATATATCTACATATACTATCATATATATATATATATATATATAGATGGAGTCTTCTAATCTCCATCAGCTTCACCAAGATCATCACTTGCAACTTGTTGGGTCTTCTTCTTCTTTAGTCAACAACACTGACGCTTCTTGTTATGGAGCTTCCACTACTGCTCATCAATGGAGTCCGGGTGGAATTTCTCTGTAAGTCTTCTATTTTCTCATCTCTTGTATGATACATACATATGCAGTATATACATATATATATATATATGACTATATTGTGAGATACATTGGTGTATTGCATATATGTACATTATTAGTTCTCCTTGACTATTTTGACTGTCTTTGAATATTCTTGGTATCATTGAAAATTTGGAATCTCTCATTTCCTTTTCTTTGTCCTGAAAACTGAGTCTATAGAAGACAATAAGAAAAATTCCAAAGTGTAAATTCTTAACACTACATGAAAATTTTTATCTTTTTTAATATTTTTTCTTATATAATACACAAAAAAACACACTCTTATACTCATGCACCGACACAGATGAAATAAATTTTTAAAATTTCATATATTTTTGCATTTTTTTGACACAGAAACGATGGCGCCGACATGAACGAGAGTTATAGCAATAAGATGTTAAACACAAGGGACCATAACAATGTCACTGAATGTATGAATCATTCCTTGATCCAACAAGAATTGGCTCTACAATGGCATCATCATCATCATCAATCTTCATATGATGATAATGATGATAGTCATCATCATCATCATCATCACCATCATCCTAACCATCAAAATCTTTTGAAAATCAAAGAAGAGCTTTCCTTAAGTCAAATTCAACCCGAAAATATCCCCAAATTCACCGACATGTTGAACACTCCATTGGTCACCACAAACTACTTGAAGATCAAAGAGCAAAACAAAGACTTCAACGATGTGACAGAGAAACTTCTTCTTAAGACAATATCTTCCGGTTTCCCTATCCATGGAGAATATTATAATTCTTCTTCTTCTCCTTCTCCTTCATCTTCTCATAGAGGGAGCTTCAGCCAGATTTATCCGAGCGTAAACATTTCGAGGATGAACATAAACATGAATATGAATATCCCAAGACCATTTGATATGAATATGCATGTTTTGGATGGAAGATTGTTCAGTGGCAATGGTTTAGTTAATAACACAAACTCACCAGAGATTAACCTTGGGATGATGAGTAGAGAAAGTTTGCCTTTTGGCCTTGGTGATCATCATTTGCAGCAAAGCACTCAACACTCTCCAATGGGTCAAGTAAGTATTAAATTATTCCTTTTTTCTTTATCTTTTACTTTCCTATATTAAGATATAAAAACTATAACTAGTCTCCTGAATTTAATATCTCTGAAAACAGTAGGTATCAAGTATAAAATTCCTCATAAAAAACTCCTAAATTTTATTTTTTTTAAAAAAAAAAAGATACTTATATTCATATATCACGTACAATACAAAGTATTAGTAAAACTCCATATAGATTACAAGGTAAGATTTATCTTTCATCATATATATAAAGAAACAGCTATTGCCAAAGCTAATCCGAACATTAGGGCAAACTAAGTATTTTATTGGTTGGAACGATCTTGTAAAGAAAAATTTATTAATAATACTTATGTGTTTTTGTTTTAATTTGCATGATTGTTTAAATGAATGTATATGCTAATTAATTAAAGCATTATCATATTCTTCATTAGAGAATTGATCATTGTCTTGAGATCTCATACACACAATATTTCAATGAGTGTCGACTAATTTCGTCTTAAGGATTACTATAACTAGTAAAAAGGGCAAAACAAATTTGAAAATTGCTTAAAGAATATTCAAGTAATTTTATAATACAGTAGCGTAGATAATCACAGTGTATTTATAAAGTTAGAAGCCTTTGTGTTGAATAGGAGCTTTGAAACAAAGATATGAACAAAAGACAGTATATATATATATATATATGCGTATATGTATTTATATATATTTATATATCTTTTTCGTTTGCTTTTTTTCTTGGTTAGAGGGCCAAAGCTTGAACTGCTCTCTTTAACATCATATGTATCACTCTTTAAGCTAAAATATTACCTTTGTTCTATCTTTCCTTTTCCTTTTTCTCTTTATTGCTTTGTGTTATTGTCTTTTATGAAATCTTTTCTCATGGGGTCGGGTAATGTTGGGATAATTGATAAAACTAATTTTCTAATTTCAAAACCGATATAATTCATTAATGAAATATAATATGATTGATATATATATATATATATATTATCTTTGTTTGTATATATGTCTCTGTACGTGTGTTTACAAAGTAAGAATTTGGGATTGAAGATGCCACGATTCAGCAATGATCCTCAAGCAAGTGAAGGGAAGAGAAACAACTTACTGATACCAACAAAAGGCGGGGAAGCTACCCCAAAGAAGCCGCGCGTGGAATCACGCTCCTCTTGCCCACCACTTAAGGTGCTTACGTTCAACCTAAACCAAATTCTTTTTTATATATATATATATATATATACATATATATATAGGTCTTAAACGAAGTTAATCAAAGTTCCGATTACTCACCAATTAAACTTACAATATTACATTGAACTTAAGACTAACTTTAGACGAAGTCAATTATGTTTTTTATTATTTCTTTGTTGGAAAAGAATAAAATAAACATTAAATATTTTGATTTTTTTTAGCGACCAAAGCAATATATATATATATATATTAATTTAGGAAGTATAGATATTGTGTGTGTGTAAATATATATTCCTTTTTTAACAAGTTTTTACCATCCACTCAATTTTTGGTTTATTTTGCTCGTATTTGACTATTTTATATGCTAATTTCATTATATCAAATAGATATTTTCAATGTCATTTAAATGTCAAAATATATGATTTAGTGAAATTTTAAAACAGGTTAGGAAAGAGAAGTTAGGAGACCGAATAGCAGCTCTACAACAGTTGGTATCACCCTTTGGCAAGGTATTTAATCATTAAAGTTCAATTAATCCATATTAAATTTTATTGATGTTTATTATATTAGTTAATGAATATTATATTAGTTAATCAATATTAAAATTTGAATTATCTTCTCCTTATCTCTTTATCATTCAAATTCTGTTACATATAGGATTTTAAAAACAAAATCATTGATTGATAAAATGCAGACAGATACAGCATCTGTACTAATGGAGGCTATTGGATACATCAAATTCCTTCAGAACCAGATCGAGGTAATGCATGCAAGCATACATACATACATATCCATAAGTAATTAGATCAATCAAAGCACACACGCATATATATATATATATAACGACTTTTACTCCCAACATTCTTCTTGGATGTCGTTTCTTTTATATCATTTTTATAAATTCCAGGAATAATTGATAATATTAAATATATATATATATATTTGTATGTATGGGTTATGGGTTATTAAGGTAGCTTAAACTCCATGCAATATATTATAAAATTTTCTTTCCATTTAGTTCCCTAGGTTCTACCTTGATATCCTAAAACTTGCCTTCGACGCAATATTTATAATATCATCTCGACAGCACTGACATTAATTATTATGCATGGAAATAATGTTGAAATTTATTTAAGAAATTATTTATAAATAAACCCATTAATTCCAGTTATGATATATACCTTGCGCTTTTATCTAGAAAATAAAACATTATAGATAACATTTTGAATATCAACCCAAGATGGTTTAAGCCAAAAGTTGATAAATTCTCACTGTATAAATATGAATTTATACAAAGTAATACATTGTGTTTATGGTAAGCATAAACCAATCATAGAATCTTTGTAACTGATACAAAAATATTGTGTGGTTCAGGCCATGTTCGACAAGAGCATTCGAACAGGACCTCAATAAATTTAGGGTCTATTGTTTTCAAAAAATAATTAATATTTAGAATAATTGTATGTTAAAAAATACAAAAGGGTCTATTTCAATTTTATGGCACATGGCCTCTTTTCTAACGTCTTTTTAGTTGAGCCGACCCTGATGTAAACAATATGGATTCGGGGTTGTAATCTTGGTTGGAACATGCTGGAAGATTTCTATGTTAATATGTTCCCTCAAGTTGGAGCATGCAAATCGTAAATGTCCAATTTGGAACGAAGTTTGTTAAATGCTTGTAAACCCAGAGTCTTGGTTAAAAATATCTTCCAATTGGCCAGTCAAATGAAGATCTGAGGTTTGAAGTTTTCCATGTGGAATTTCATCACGAATGAAATGACAATCAACTTCAATATGTTTTGTTCATTCGCAAAACACAGGATTAGCCACAATGTATGGAGCTACCTGGTTGTCACGATATATACGCATAAGACGTATTGTAGAAACGAAAAATGACTTCAATAATGATTTCCGTCATTTTAGTTGACATGTCAATGATTCCATAGATCGATACTCTACTTTCACCGAAGAGCACACATCTATAAGTTATTTCTTATTCTTCCAGACGATGGGTGAGGTCCCGAGCATGACAATGTAGCCACTTAGTGATCGCCTGGTCTTTCCACAAACTGCCCAATCAGAGTCGCAATATTTGTAAAGTTGGAGATCATTTGTTGAGGTTAACAAAATACCTTATCCTGGTGAATTCTTCAAATATTTTACATCCCTGAGAGTCGTGTTCCGTCTGTTGTTGGTGCATGAATTGTGCAAGAAAATCAATGGAATATCTCAATTCCATTCTTGTGCTGGTCAAGCAGATAAGTCGAGCCTTTTTTGGATGAAACTCCCAGCTCTCTGTAAACAGCCCTAATCAACAAAAGAAAAATGACGCGGAAAGAAAGAGGGTGTTGTTGGATTATGAGATACTATGGTTCTGTTCCATTGCGAATGTTGCGGTTTTAGTGCCCAGTAGGCCACACTCAGATATTACATCAAGAGCAAAATTTCGTTGGTAGAGATAGAAATCATTGGAATGACGTGCCACCTCCATACCAAGGAAATATTTAAGGGATCCCAAATCCTTCACATGAAAATAATTGTTCAAAAATGACTTAAACATCTCCATAGCGCCAGAGTCATTTCCTCTAATAAGTATATCGTCAACATAGACGATAACATATATTTGAATCCAATTAAAGACAATGCTGGAAGCCATACCTAGAGAGACTGGTTGTCAATTTAGAAAACTCAACATCTTAGGGCTTGACGAAGGTCGTAAAGTGATTTCTTGAGCCGACAAACTATATATAGAGGATTCATTACAAGTCAACCAATGAGGTAGCTTCATGAACATTTCATCATGGAAATGTCCATGCAAGAAAGCGTTATTAACATCAATATGATGTACAATTCATTGCTTTACGACTATCATGGTAAAGAAGAACATGCTAATAGTTGGCATCTTAGCAACTAGAGAAAAGGTCTCTTCAAAATCAATCTTTTCCTTCTGCTTATTTCCAGGAACAACCATACAAGCCTTGTAACTTTCAATAGTCCCGTCGAAGTTCTATTTGATTCTATAACCCATCAACAATCAATAGCTTTCTTGACGTAATCTTTTTAATCTAATAGAAGGTTGCCAATGGCATGTGGCTCGTGGTACCACATCGAGACATGATGAGTCAAGGATTTTCATGTCGGTAGAGTCCGAGATCAATGGATTAAGGTGAAATTGGTAAGAGACATCAGGCTGAACTAACGAATTCCCCTTTTCATATGCGGTAATTTCTTCGGCATTTTCAAATACAATTGGATGAGGTGGCAGAGTAACTTGATAAGATGTAGACGTTGTCTCATTTAATTTGGCGAAAGGAAATTCATCTTCATGGAAGATAGCTTCTCGATACGTAGGACTCTTTTTATTATAGATCCACATCACACCATCCTTTTTTGCGTTGTGGGATATCCCAAGAAAACACATTGATTTTCACGTGTTGAAAATTTTTCACGAGGTCGAGCTCCCTTATGTGCGTAGCACAAACATCCAAATAATCCATATCCGAGAATAACCTTGTTTTTCTTAAACAAACATCTCGTATGGAGTCTCTTGCCATTCAATAGAGTAGCTGGTGTACGGCTGATCAGATAGGAGGTCGTCAGAACACATTCACTCCAAAAACGTTTCGAAAGATGTACGTGAAACATAAGTGTCCGAGTCACATTTAGAATATGATAACGTTTTCTTTCAACACATTCATTTTGTTGAGGTGTGTGAACGCAACTCGTTTGATGAATGATCCCTTTGTTGTGGAAGTTAGGTCTTAGACAAAGAAATTCTGAGCCATTAACGAACGATCTGGGCCTCTTTCCCATATTGTGTTTTAGCCATTCATTAAAATATTATGTATAACTTGTTTTACTTCACTTTTTGGTCACCAAAAGAATCACTCAAATAACTCGTGAATATCATCGACAACAATAGTCAGAAACTAAGTAGCTCCAAAAGTTGCAATCATATGATATGATTCTAGTGAATTAAATCAAATACAACCTCAGCTTTAGTGTCGCTCTCAATGAAACAAGAATGAATTTGTTTGGCACTAAAACATGCGTACTAAAACATGCGTAGCATGAACCTTATTTCCAACATATTTAAAATGTCAGCAGAATTATTTGGTGTCTTTATCTTGGATAGTTTATTAATGTTAATCGAAATTTATATCAAAAGAATATCAATGACAATAAAACCATCAAAAGCTTTTGAAAATATTATAAAAACACTTCAAATATCAAATTTTTACAGTCTAAATTGTATCATAAAAGTAGACAATTAATTTATTCAAGAATCAAAACAAATACACGAATATTCTCCAAGATCCCACTTAATATTCCAAATCTATTATACGAGATATTCAAGATATTATCTGATATCTCATTGAATATCGAAGATATTCTTTGAGATGGTACGGATATTCTGGGAGATTATATTTCATTTTCTGTGTGATATTTTATATCTATATAAAAAAAAAGTATTTCGTATTAATAAAACAATCAAAATTGATTCGACTTCTTTCAAGATGTAGTCGCAAAATTTTATCATGGTATCAGAGTCCGAACAAAATTTCATTCTAAAAATCTTATTTTTTTCTATCTTTGATCATGATCACTCAACCCCGACCAGAACATTCTTGACCCTAAACGATCTCCATGATCTCATAATGGAATCCAACAATGAAAATTCAACATTCACCCTGAATCTCTCGAACTTGAACACTCCACCTCTGAAAATTCGACTCTGCCCTTACAACTCTCAACCAATTATTCTATTCATCTTCACCGACAACAAACCAATCCTCTCCTTTCAAATCTCGAAACCTATCTGTTTTCGACATCGATAATTATTTCATCTTTGACAATACCTGTGAACCCAAACACATCGACCCAACAACATTGTGCTTCAACAACGCATGATTCCACCCTTCGACCAAACCAAACCCTTCGACCGATGCACTTGGAACCGACTAACGCTGGTCGAAAATCAGGAAACCATGTAGATTTGATCGGAAAATATATCTGACCGGAAACTACTACCCCAACAACCTAGTAGTACAACGACCCGACCTAACACCCTTTGGAGTATCGACTAGACGCCCTTCGTGTACCGAACCCAGACGCCCTTCGATATACCGAACCCCGACATACTATACCCTGATGTCGACGTATCGACCCTGATGCCCTTTAAGCGTATCGACCCTTAAACATTTTTCTTCCAAGTTAGGCGTCCACAATTTGTGCGCTCCAACTTGAGGGAGGGTGTTCATGGACATAATCCGTGTAATTGTTATGCGAATATTTTCCAAAATCTCACTTAATATTCCGAAGATATTCTACGAGATATTGAGGATATTATCTGATATCTCATTAAATATCGAAGATATTCTCTAAGATTGTACGGATATTATATTTCATTTTCCGTGTGATATTGTATATCTATTTAAAAAAAGTATTTCTTGATTAATAAAACAATCAGAATTGATTCGACTTCTTTCAAGATGTAATCGCAAAATTTTATCCTTAATTAAGCCATTTATGTGCTATATTAATTGATTAATCAATAATTATTTCTCTTTTTGATATTTTTTATAATGTTTCATTTGAACATACGTAATTAAATACATGTCCAATATAAATTTTTCAATCTTTTCTTTGGGTAAAGCTTAAGCAAAAAAGTTGAGCAAAAGTATATAATTAATCATTTGATTAATGAATTAATCAAATTGACAACTTTGTTGCTCCTTTGCAGACTCTAAGCGTCCCCTATATGAAAGCATCTAGAAACAGGACCGAGAAAATATCCCAAGGGGTAATCATGAAAACCTTAAAATTAATTCATTATATTTATTTCATTATTTTAATCAAAATTAGAAGTAACCCATTTTTCTTATATTTAAATATGTCTATTAATTCTATCTTTTTTATTGTTTTAGGGTTCGGCATCTCATGAAGGGAGTGAAGAACCAAAGAGTGATCTAAGAAACCGAGGGTTATGTCTTGTGCCATTGTCATGTATGTCTTATGTTACCGGAGACGTCAATGGTAGCAGCGGTGGCTCCGGTGCCGGATTTTTGTCCGCTCCGCCCGGATTTGGTGGGGGACCTTAATCACCGAGTAATAAGGGTTAGGAGGACTAAGCTAAATTTATTTAAGATAGAGTAAAGGGCAAATAAAAAACTAGTTTATATTAGTTCTTTTCATATATATATATATTGCTTATTTGTAAGTTTTGTTTAGTTAGTGGAGCAAAGCTGGTCGTCCTGTTAAGAGATTCTGAATTTAAGGGTAGACCAGCTTTGATCCATTAATGAATCATGACACTTAATCTCGTATTGTTATTATTTTCTATATTTCAGAAAGCTTCCACATATTGTTCTTCTTCTGTTATAAATCTGTCGCAGAAATATTTTATCTCAAAGTACAACAGTTAATAAGAAATAATTAACTTTAATATTATATTGATTGTTATTGCCCAATAGATACATAAACTAGATACATAAACGTATATCTCAAGATTGCGTAAAAAAACTTATATATATATATATATAACTACATAGCTAAAAGATAAGTTTTTAGATAACGTTTCTGATATAAATTCGAGGAAGAATTTTGGTATGTATTATGATTCACTTTCTTGTCTTATAGTAATACATCAACGACACTGATATATAAGAATAAGATTGGAAAAAAGAAAACTAGTGGTGCATGAAAGTCTCGAAAGGGATCTAGAAATTTTGGTTCAGTGGAGGAAAGTCTAGAGGCATTATAGGGAAATCTTTGATTTTCCGTGTATAAAAATCTAGAAAGGGATCCAGAAAATCTGGTTCGATGGAGGAAATTCTGTAGGCATTATATGGAAATCCTGATTTTCTGTAACATCCCCTTCAAGTTGGTACGTGTAGAACACGAACGTCCAACTTTCTAATAAAACGTCAAATCATTGTCATCTGAATATTCTAGTGAAGATGTGCGCAATTTGTAGTTTGGGACTCTGGTCGTCAAAACATAAAAGAAAGGGAAAAAAATTCAAACACTTACTCAGAAAGTGTCGATGGTCATGTCGAAATTTCGATGGCTTGTCGTGTCGTTGTCTTGGTTTAGTAGTCGGTCAACGATCGAATAGATCTGTAGAGGTCGATATGCCAACAAAGGCCATCTGGATCAATACGCCAAAGGGCATCTCGGTCGAAACACCAAAGGGCGTCTGGGTCGGAACATCAACAACGGGCGTCATGGCCGAAACGCTAACAAAGGGCATCGGGTCGAAATACCAACAAAGAGCGTCATGGTCAGAACGCCAACAAAGGAAATCGGGTCAGAACGTCTATAGGTATAATAGTCGGAACACCGAAAGTCGTCAAGTCGATAAGAAATAGAACGTGGGATTGAAGAATCACAGATCAGAGACAATCACAGATAATAGATTCAAAAATTACAGAGAACAAGAGGTAATTTTCGTTGGAGAGAAAGGAGTAAGAGACAAAATCACAGAGAACAGGATCGAAGAGATCAATTTTATCGGCTAAGAAGAAGAATCGGCCGAGAAGAAAACAAAAGAAGAATCAATTTTTGAGAGGAAATAGAGGAAGTATATTTGATGGTAGAATCTGACGAAAAAGAAGAAGCAGTGAGTCGAAGAAGCAGAACGGTCGAAAAAGAAGAGTCGAGCGAGGAAGAGGAAAAAGAAGAATCAACCGAGAATCCGACGTGAAGAGTAAGAAGGGTCTAGCATGAAAATCTGGTCGAGAAGGAACACTACAAAAAAACAGGCATTTTCCAACGGACATATCCGTTGGAAATGCCTAAAATCCGTTGGAAATGACTCTTTCCAACAGATGGCAACGGATTTCCGTCCGTTGGGAATCGTTCGTTGGAAATTCAGATCCGTTGCAATTCGCAACGGTCTTCCTACGAATAATATCCGTTGCAAAATTGTAACGGATATTCCAACGAAAATCTCCGTTGGAAAATTTGTAACGGACGCCCGTTGAAAATATTTGTAACGGATGCCCGTTGCAAATTTGCAACGGACGACCGTTGAAAAAAGGGCAACGGGCGTCCGTTACACTTTTTCAACGGACGTTCGTAGCCATTTAGACGGGGAAAATGAGCGTGAATTATCTTCCCAACGGGCATCCGTTGGAAAGTGGCGGGAAAGAGCAACGGAAGTCCGTTGCAAAGTGGCAGGAAAAGGCAACGGATGTCCGTTACCATTTACCGGGAAATAGCGTCCAACGGATGCCCGTTAGAAATTCCAACGGGCATCCGTTGGAAATCTTGTAAAAAATTAAAAAAAAATTAACGTTAACGTATGTCCTCGACGATATCCTTTTGAAGCGCCCCGAGACCGTATAGACGTCCCTTATACGGTCTCACCGACTATAAGACAAACAAAATTAACGTTAAATTTTTACAAATTATTTTATTAATAATCGAGAAATAAAATAATAAACTTTTACCTCTAAATAAATTTTGTCCTTTTGTAAAGGACTGAGTTCGTCGAGGCTAGAACCGCAAGCTTGAGATTGCTGTATGATCTTCTCTGTCACAGCTCTCACGGTTCGCTTCGTTCGAGGATCGACGAGTTCGGGTTCGTCGGCCTCGTCCCCGAAAACCGGTTTCTTCTTGGCATGGGTTTCTAATATCAGCTCAAGAAGAGTCGGTTCTCTTCCTATTCGTTGCATCTATAATATAAAATAAAGATAGTTAGATAAATATTTAAATAAATAAAAAATTTAAATAAAGAAAATTTTACCAATTCTTTTCTTCGTTTCGGGAAGGATTTTGATCCCGAAGTATGGCGATGCGGACCATCTCCGGGAACCTTCTCACCGTAGCGACATTGTTTGGCCTTCTCGCTCTTGGTCTTGAATTCTCCGGACTCCCAATGCTGAATCATTTTACTGAAGACCGCTTCCGTTACCCATCTCGATTTTTTATTGTTGGCGTAGTAGTTGCGTTTCGCACCGTTCATCATCAGGCGCATCCGCGCCTGCATGTCGTGCATCCATGCTGTATAGATGCGCAACGTATCCTTTCGCCTCCATCTGTATGAGCGCTGCAAAAAAAGTTATAAAATTTTTAGTTTTATAACATATATATATATATATAGGGTAGGCATCATTACCTTGTCCAACGGGCTTCCGTTGCAAGTTCCAACGGATGCCCGTTGCAAAATTACTAACGGGCATCCGTTACAAACTGCCAACGGATGCCCGTTGGAAATTTGGTAACGGGTGTCCGTTAGAAAATTTGCAACAGATGCCCGTTGGAAATGAGAAAAACTTAGAAATTTTTTCTAAGTGTCGAGGGCGAGTTCGTGTATCAACGGGCATCCGTTGCCAATTTTCAACGGATGCCCGTTGGTATTAGATAATTCTAAGTTTTAATACATCTAACATCGTTTACATAACCTATTCGATTGTATTAACATTTCGATTGTTCGATTACACATCATATACATTACTACACATCATGAACATTACAATTCATTTACATTACACATTATCTACATTTATTACACATAATAGACACTATTGTATTTAAATTTCTTCTTCAGTAGATTCATCGATGGGCGAGTCTTCCTTCGCTTGTTCATTGAATTCATCGTCGTTTTCATCTTCAGCATCTTCTAGTTCAACGTCTTCATAATCGCGTATGAGTTCTCTGTCTATGTCATTTCTCGCAAGAATCTCCTCGCGATCAATAGGTTGAAGAATCGACATGCATCGATGTTCGGCATCTCTTCATGCGTTTGTTAATTAACAGCTCTAGGAAAAGTATCTGACACCATTTCCATATATGGATTGGTCGTTGATGCTTCATAAATAACTTCTTCATTTTATTCTACTTGTGCATCTTGCACAATATCTCTAACACCGCAATGTTCACCGTGAAAAAACCAAATTTCGTAATTTTCAACGAAACCCACCTTATAAAGATGTTTGCAAACAATTTCTTGACTTTGATACTTCATGTTTTTGCATATTTTGCATGGACATAACATTGTCCCGCGTTCTTGACACAAAGGCTGCATCGATGCAAAACTCATGAAATGCTCCAATCCGTGTAAGAATTCTTGCGTAATTTCTTCGGTTACAGGATCTTTTGTTGTATACATCCACTTTCTTGATCTATATATATTTCGATTTGAAGACGATGACATTTTTTCGAAAATATTTTTGTTATTGATGGTTTGATGCACTCTTTGGTATGATCTAAATAGTGAACATTCCAACGGACATCCGTTGGAATTTGCAACGGATGCCCATTGGAGGTTCACGTGAATTTATTTAAACATGTGGCCTTGAAATTAACAATTTCAACGGAATCCGTTACAAATTGTAACGGTCATCTGTTGCAAATTCTAACGGATGTCCGTTGAAATCCTATCCAACGGATTAATTCCCGTTAAAAGTGCTTACAAATCCGTTATTTTTTTTTCATATTACAATAGTTAGATCTTAAGATCTAGTAGTGAACAAAAACCGAAATCAGCATCTTTACGTCTATTATCGAATCTAAAAAAACCCTCATAAACTGCAACACCGTCGGGAATCCTTTTTCCGATCCCGGCGGTGAGACAGTTTATGAAGGTTGTTTTAGATTCGACATTAGATATGAAGATAGTTGTTATTGATGATTTGAAGTAACTCTAGGTTCCGATGTAAATAGTAAATATTCCAACGGTCATCCGACATCTTTACGTCTATTATCGAATTCAAAACAACCTTTATGAACTGTAACACCGTCGGGAATCCATTTCCCGATCCCGGCGGTGAAACAATTCATCAAAGTTGTATTGGATTCAAAATAGATATTAAACAACCTTTATGAACTGTAACACCGTCGGGAATCCATTTCCCGATCCCGGCGGTGAAACAATTCATCAAAGTTGTATTGGATTCAATAATAGATATTAAGATGGTTGTTATTGATGCTTTGGGGTAACCCTAGATTTCGATACATATAGTAAATGTTCCAACGGACATCCGTTGGAAATTTTAACGGATACTCGTTGCTCCTTCGCGGTAATTTAATATGATAGTTGAACCTCGAAATTTATAATATCAATGGGCATCCGTTGCGATTTCTAACGGGCATCCGTTACAATTTGCAACGGACACCCGTTGGAATCCTTTTCCCAGTTTCTAACGGATCTTCCAACGGACATAATCCATTACACTTCATTAAAAATCGCGAGAGATTTCAACGGATATAGCAATAGAAATTATCCGTTACAATTCCGTTGAAATTTATAACGGATTGCAACGGATTTTCCCGTTGAAAATATCAACAAATCCGTTACAATCCGTTGGTAAATGTTTCCAACGGACGGATCTGTTGCCCCGTGCGTTGGAAACTGCGAGTTTTTTTGTAGTGGAAGAAGAACAAGAATCTAGGAGAGAAATCTGGCCGATGCAGAAGACGAATCTGGGAGAAAAAGGAAAAAAAAGAAAACAGTGAGAAGAAGGAAATTTATTTAATTTTAGGTTAGAAGCTCTCATACCATGATAAGAGTTGAAGTAAGGATTTTGATATGTATTATGATTCACTTCCTTGTCTTACAGCAATACATCGATAACACTTATATATAAGAATAAGATTGAGACAAAAAAAAACTAGTGGTGGATAAGAATCTGGAAATGGATCCAGAAATCTGGTTCGGTAGAGTAAAGTCCGGAGGCAATATAAGAAAATCCACGATTTCCCATGGATGAGAATTTAGAAAGGGATCTAGAAAATCTAGTTCAGTGGAAGAAATTCTGGAGGCATTATATAGAAATCTCTGATTTTCCGCAACAGTTTCTCACTTGCGAATATTATATCTCTTTAGTTCGAATTTCGACTAATATAAATATTTTACTTATTATGAAATTCAAATTGGCATGTGAGATATGTCGTGGACCGTGAAGGAATGAACTTCCTATGAAAATATTGTACAAAAACCAAACGAGCTGAAACATTGATGCATTCAATAAAGAGGGAGAAAAAGGAGTATTTTCCCTTCTTTTGGCCTCCTTCCCTCTAGTCTTTGATGGTCGGGAACTCCCCGTCCTACATCTCCCCCTCTTCCTCAAGAGTGTATCCTTTCTTCCCATCAAACTGAAGGTGTCGATCTACCTCGGACACGAACCACATATAAGATCGATGGTGAAGAGCTAGGGTTCGAGGAACAGATCGAGAGATGAGAAAGGGTTCAAAGGTTTGGGAATGATATAACCGATTACAAGCTAAAGAACAAAAAAGATTGAGCTTACAAAGGCCTACGAGATTACAAGTCCAAAAAGAGGAAACAAAGTACAAAATTCACAGTTTGAGTTGGAGAAGCCCGACCCGTATGCAGTTGAAGCCCAAGTCCTATATCAGTAGATTATGGCCTATTCGATAAATACCTACTTCTAAAGTAAGGAGAACATTAGAACGACTACAAATCTTTTTGAAGGAACAAATGTATTATTGATGGAGTCAAACAAAAATTATTAAGACTTAAATATAGTATCATGTGGAAACATGTCATTTGTAATGAACTTTTGATATATATGAAGAAGAGAAGAGGATGAATGGTATCACCTTCGGCAGCAAATACAAACGTCTAATTTCTTTCTAAACCTAAAACACTTAAACACCATCCTAGAAAACAACTCAATCCAAGGTTCATTTTTAGTTTCATTTTGCACAAGTAAATAGAAAGAAAATATGATGTTCATGAGCTAAACAAAATGAAGCTCATGAATCTATCAAACTAACAAGTGGTATGAGAGCTTTCATGGTTCAAGGGAGCTGAAGGCACTATTAGGGACTAAGCACAACATCACAAGCAAGCACAAGGAACTACACAGCACAAGAAGACAACCGAAAAAGCCCTAGACCTAGCAAGGTAAAATATACAAAACCCTAAACATGTTTCTGTAAAGGAAAGGGAGAATGCAACAACACCACATATTCTAGTATTTGATGGAAAAGGATACAACTTATGGATTATAAAGATGAAGGTCATGCTAAGGTCAAAGAAACTATGGAAGATTGTAACAGAGAGGCTTCGTGAGATATCTATTATGGGAGTTGCAACTACACCTGAAGAACAAAAGAAAGCAATAATAGTATGGAAAGAAATGGAGGCTAAAGACCAGAAAGCACTGCATCTGCTTTATAGTGCATTAACAGAGGAGATATTCGGGGCTCATTTGTCTATATGTTAAAACTAAAAGGATGCATGAGATTTTCTAAGAGAGATATTCCAAAGAGATCCAAAGACAGTCATGATAAAGCTATAAAGCCTAAAGGCCAAGTTTTATACACTAAGGCAGGGGGAGAAAGAGAATATAAAGAGTTCGCAAATAAAGTTAGAAAACTTGAAAGCGAGATGAAGACTTATGGGGATGATATTAGAGAAAATAGTTTGTTTCCAAGATCCTATGCGCGTAGTCCAAGAAAGATTTGATCTCTATGTTGGGGTTATAGAACATACTAAGGATATCACTACCTTAATTGTGGGAGAATTAGTTATCTCCCTACAATCACAGGACGCAAGGTTGGATGATAGACATGGAAATAATGTGTAGGGAGCATTTCATGCCAAGTTTAAAGGGTTTAAAGTGACCAACAAGGCAGAACCAGTAGGAAACCCTATCCTAAGGGTGACTACAAACAAAAAGACAAGAAATGTTGTGATCATTGCAAGAAAGACAATCATTTGAGGCCTAATGTTATTTTAAGAACAAGCAAGAAAGGATTGAATCTCCTAGACAATCTAAGACCAGAAAGGAATGTTATACATTATGGGAAACCTAAACATTTCTCAAGGGATTTTAGAGTTAAAAAGTTCAACTCAAATCAATCTCATGTAAATCGGAAAGAAGAAAATAACTCATTATTCACTGCAGCACACATAGCAATAGAAGGTTTTGACCAAAAAGTTTGGTTAGTCGACAATGGTGCTACAAAACACATGACCAGCTGTAGGAATTCTTTACCACAGTTGACATGAACTTTAAAGTTCCTAGTAGGATGGGAAATGGTGAAGTCCTCACTACCACAAGAAAGGGATATGTTGAGATGCTAACCAAGAAAAGAATGAAGTTAATTAGGGATATATTTCTGGTCCCTAGTTTGGATAAAAATCTATTGAGTGTATCTTAGATGGTTAGGAATGGTTACCAAGTCATTTTCATTGAAAATAGTTGCAGAATTAAAGAAAAGAGGGATGTTCTAGTGGTAGAGGTTCCAACTGTGAAGAAAGCATATCCTCTAAATGGAAGATCATCAAAGAAAAATACAAAAACAATGAGAGAGACGAAAAACTTATCCATCTTGTAACAAAGAAGGTTTGGACACTATGGTCTCCATAACCTGAAACAAATACAAAACAAGGAGATGGTTACAGATTTACCAAAGTTTAAAGTTCAACAAGAGTTGTGCAAAACATACATCAAAAGGGAACAGATAAGGGAGAAGTTTCCTAAGAGTCCAAACTCCATCACTGGATGGGACTATTTACCTAATGACACCGACAGACAGCTTATCACACATGGTATGGGTCTATTTTCTAAGATAAAAGTTAGATTGCTTACGTGTTTTCAATAAATTTGTTGTTCTAGTTGAGACACAAACAAGCAGAAAGGTAAAGAAACTCAGAACTGATAGAGGATGAGAATTCAACTCAAAGGACTTCAATGAGTTCCAAGAAACTAAGGGTATTCAAATAGAATTGATTGTTGTATATTCCCCTGAGTAAAATGGTGTTGCTAAGAGGAGAAACATAATCCTACTTAACATGGCAAGAAGAATGATGCAGGAGAAGAACTTACCAAATAGATTCTGGACAGAAAGAGTCTTCATTGCTGCCTATTTGCAGAATTAGCTTCTCACCAAAGCCTTGGATAGTCTCACCCCACTTGAAGTGTGGAGTGGACATAAACCTTTAGTAAGCCATCTAAGAGTTTTTGGATGCCTCTTCCATGTCCATGTACCTGCACAGTATAGAAGGAAATTGGATGAAAGATCAGAGCTTGGTATTTTTGTAAGGTACAACAACTTAATACAGAATCTACAAGATACAGACAGGAAAACTTGAGATTGCAAGAGATGTGATCTTTGAAGAATATAAGAGTTGAAATTGGACGACACAGTCAGGTGTAATAACAAAGCCTACATCAGTTGGGATTTCAAGACCTACACAAGTGATTCAACCTACAACTACACAGAGAAGTAAGCACAAGAGAGAGTGAAAGGAATTTATCTCAAGTGTCTCATGTTCCTTTTCACTTGAGCAGTGGGCAGTCTAGTGGTGGCTCATCCTCCTCTTCTAGACTCATCACAAAACGAGAAGACTAAGTTAGATTTATGAAGATGTTGAACCTACTGAAATTGAGGAAGGTTAGAATTATGAAGCATGTTACTTGGTAGTAGAAGAGCCTACTTCATTTGAGGAAGCAATAATTGATCCAGTCTGGATAAAGGTTATGGATGATGAAATGGAAATGATTCACAAGAATGAAACCAGGTTGGTGGACAAACATGATATCCACAAGCTAATATGTGTTAAATGCCTATATAAGACCAAATCAGATGAAAATGGTAGAATTCAGGAGTTAAAAGCAAGATTGATTGCAGAGAGTTTACACAAATCTATTGTTTGGATTATGGAGAGACTTTTGGACCAGTCTCCAGACATGACACAATTCGAGCTCTCATTGCCATTGTTGTACCAATGAAATGAAAATTGCATCAAATGGATGTAAAATCGGCTTTCTTAAATGGAAAAATCACAAAATAAGTATTTATTGAACAATCACAAGGCTATGAGATAGAGGGAGCTGAAGAAAAGGTTTATAAGTTGAAGAATACCCTGTATGGTTTAAAACAAGCACCTAGAACTTGGTACATCAAGATAGGTGCATTCTTCTTTACAGAAGGGTTTGTTTTAAACCAAGATAGGTGCATTCAACACTGGAGGATGAAGAGGGGCGTATTCCCTTGCAATACTGTGCCAGAGAATACTAGCTTGTGGACATACTGATGAAGGCTCTTAGGACAAAACGGTTTGAGGATTTGTAAACAAGACTAGGGATTGTGCCGAGAAGGATCAAGAGGGAGATTGAAGGTGTCGATCCCCCTTGGATAAAAACCACATAAGAGATTGATGGTGAGAAGAGTTCGAGGAATAGATCAGAAGATGAGAAAGGATTCAAAGGTTCGGGAATGATACAATCGATTACAAGCTGAAAAACAAAGAGATTTGGCTTACAAAGGCTCGTGAGATTACAAGTCCGAGAAGTGAAACAAAGCACAAAGCCTGCAATCTGATTTGGAGAAGTCCAGCCCGTATGCAGCTCAAGCCCAAGTCCCAGATTAGCAGATTGTGGCCCAGTCGACAAATACCTGCATCTAAAGCAGGGAAAACACTAGAATGGCTAAAACTCTTTTGAAAACAAAAATTATTAAGACCTAAATATAGTATCTTATGGAAACATGTCTTTTGTAATGAACTTTTGATATAAATGAAGAACATAAGAGGTGAATGTTATCACCTTCAGCATCAAATAAAAACATATGTTTTCTTTCTAAACCTATAAAACTCAAACACTATCCTAGAAGACAACTCGATCAAAGGTTCATTTTTAGTTTCAATTTGCACAAATAGAGAGCATAAGAGATGATATTCATGAATCTATCAAACTAACACAAACCCAATTTCCTTTTTCTCAGGATTTCATCCACTCCTTCCCTTTATCATATTCCTTCGCCTTCCTCCTCGGCCTTTCACGGTGGTCTCCTTGGCCCCTCAGTTGGTTGGGCTCTTCCTCTATGTTCATATTTTCTAGGGGTTACCTGTATTAGTGAGACATATATTGTGATGTTCTCTACATTGTTGACAATTCTCCAAAGAACTGTTATAGACTATCCAAAACTAAATAAACAAGTATTTCCTCTAGATGTATGAACATCATACAGAGGCTGAAGCAGCAATCAAAGAGAAGTTTGAGTCTCGTCACTCCAAAACAAAGATTTCAAATAGTGACCCTTTTATCGAAAATTAAATTTGATTTAATTTATTTTGTATCTTTCTATAGATCAAACCGATACGACTTAAAGAAGAAACAAGAGAAGAGAATAAAAATAAAAGAAAGAAACCAAATAAAGATCAAAGTTAAATAAGTAATATAAATGAAAATGAAGTAGAAGAACCTCTATTTGAAATAGACAAATTTGAACTTGAAAAAATATATTTCTAATTCTCAGGGAATGAGGTGCAAAGATATCATCGAGAAAGTTTTTTTATTATAAGATCATGTGATTTGACCTTTAGATAGTTGGTAAAAATAATCTCCTACTTGGAGAATAATAAAAAAATAGAAAGTATTCAATTGAAAAATGAAAAAGTGACCAAATTTTTTCTAGTTACTCTTTAGGATAGAGTGGGAGAAAGGAGAAGATTCTCGAACGAGATGTTAGTAGGAAACATAAAATCTCTATTTAATTCTATCATCAACTATGAGTTTGAATATAAGAAAATTTCTAAAGAATGTTTGCTACCCTTAATTTGTTTTCTCTTTTTTGACCGATAAGAAGAAAAAATTGGATGGAAGGAAAATGTCATTTTGAAGTTTTAATCATCATTCATAATAGTGCATCAACAATACTATGAACATGCCCTCGAGGTGCAACACCAGTAAAGGGTGAGGCAATACATTATTTTTGTTGTTGATACTATAAATAGGCTGATTTTATATCATCCTTCAATTCAAATTAGTCAAAACAATGTCTCCTTGCATAGTATGGATTTCAAACATTCAAGATCTAAATATGAATGAGTCGAATTCTACTCCACTAAAAATTTTTCGAACATGTAACATATAACATCCTTTGCATGGAATCCAACTACAAATTGAACTCAGCCCTTAGGATTGAACCTCCAAAAAGGAACTGGATGAATAGGAACTGGATAGCTTCTATTCGACGAATCTAGAAGAATATATCCTAGGTAGTATGAACTCTTATCATCATATGCTAGCCTAACTATGAAATACATTTTTCTTCATTAAATTTTTTTTTGGAATATCATCTGGAGATCGTGAAGGTGTGAACTGTTGGAATTGATCAGTTCATCCGCAACAAACTCACAACCCGGGATAGTGAGGCAGGGGAAAACAGTGGAAAAACTGTCCAAGGTGCAGACTTCAAGACTTGTGGAGACGATGAGGAGCTAACAACCAGAGTCGAAACAGAAGACAAGAATGGAGCTGAAGGATGCTAGAAGGGTCCTAGAGCAAGAAAGGACACAAAGGAGGGGAGACAAGCTCAGGAGCGACGAAGAGGCATGCACCAGAATCAGACTAGGAATTGTATATTTTTGTCGTGGACATGCAATCCAAGTACTAAGCCTAGTTTATGCTATATTTAGAAATTAACGGAACAATGTTTTAGTGTGGTCCTGAGCCTGTTTTAGAGTTGTTTTTGTAATGACAATAGGCATATATGTAAGGAGAATCAAACTAATGAAAGTGTGGTATTATTCAGAAATTTTCCTTCTTGTGTTCAACCTTCATTTTTCTCTCTTCCATCTCTTACATCAAACACTACATTCTGATTGAATCAAGGGCACAAATCCATACTTTACATTTGTGTTTGCACTATTTACGTGATGCATGGGAGCGGTGAACTCAAATTAAGCAACGTATATGTTGCTGAAGTTCACTGAAAATAATAGGGGTATCAGAGCCTCCTAGATCTCAAGGCTAAGAAGTGCACAGAGGCACTAGTTTGAAGCATGACTAGCACTATTGAAGCACAATACTAAGTACAAAAGGAAGCAAGAAAACATCCAGCAGTTGGGCAAGATGCAGAACATCATACCGGTTCCAGTATTTGATGGAAAGAATTACAACCTATGGGTGATCAAGATCAAAGCCACCCAAAGGTCTAAATGTTTGTGGAAGGTGGTCACTGCGGAAATCTCGGAGTTGCCTACATTAGGCATGGAGACCTCAGAGGAGCAGAGACAGAAGAAAATTGCAGAGTGGGAGGAGTTAGGGGCAAGAGATCAGAAGGCCTTGGAACTCATCTACCATGCTATCTCGAAGGAGATTTTTATTGATCACCCGTCCACATGTGAGACATCAAAGGCTGCATAGGACCTTCTGAGATAAAGGTTTCAGGGGATCCCAAAGCAGCCACGATCAAGCTTCAAAGACTTAGGGCAACCTATTATACTTTGAAGCAAGGGGAGAAGGAATCCATTAAGGATTTTGTCAACAAAGTAACGGAGTTAGGGAATGAGATGAGGACATATGGAGACGACATCAAGGAGGATGCACTGGTGTCAAAGATCCTGTGCTCTCTACAAGAGAGCACGGGATCTTTGACATGGAAAACATGCAAAAACAACGACCGCTTGGCCCGAGCTATCGCCAACTCGATAGAGCCCTGCATCAAAATTCATTAATAATTAACATTTCAAATTATAGAACGGTTGCTGGAGATTTTTAAGCAAAACTCTGGAAAATTACAGATGGGAGAAGAGAGATAAAGTAAGAAATAGGCTTTTTGAGTGTGCTAATAAAGTAAAAACACTACAGCACTAAAACGAAAGATCGAGCTATGGCGAAAACTGATTGAGAGAAAGACTGAGCCTTCCTAACCTTCCTTCTTATTTTTTTCTTACTACAGTTCGTTCCCAAGATGTAGATCCTTATATTAGATTAATGCTTTATGCTATAGTGTTTTGTATTTGGATTCATCGGAATCTAGATCGAATCAATTTTTATTTTTGTTTAATTGTTTAATGCATGTTTATATTCTTTCAATTCTTGTAGGACCACTAAAATTTATTGTAACATTGTATAACTCCAATGGAGACATTGGATTAGACTAGATCGTATTCATTATATAAACATGAATGATCATAGTGAGAGGTAGGTTAGTCACTTTAGGAATGAGGATATCGATCAATAATGATTTAACATGTAGGTCATTATATGGAGACGTCAATGATTGAGATGTTTGAATAGAAATCTAGATAGAGAAGGTGGATTTATTAATTATATGTTTGGTATGTATGTTATTAGATGGAGATATGTTTTTCTTAGTCTTTGTGTTCAATCTTGGTATTACAAGATCCGTATCCTTACGGTATTTGTTTAGTCTAGATATAAATTACTAAAACTTGGAATACATTTAGATCACACCATCAAGTTTTTGGCGTATTTTCTAAAGACTTAGGCGATTTAGCTATTAGTTTTACAAATCTAAGTCATTTTTTAGTTTTTAGTCATGTATTGACATTCCTTCTTTCTTCATTTCCATTGCAGGTGTCTAGTTTATGAACAAAAGTCAAGAGTTCTAGATTCATAGCACTCGATCCGGAAATTGAAAAAAATGAAACATTCGCAAGCAATCAAGAGAAAGATCAATGGCATACAAAATTTTTAACAGGATTTCAAAGGCGAAAACTTGTGGAGCATACATCGCTCCTAAACACACCAAACTCCTATCACGTACTCGGCGCTTGAATATCGATGAAATGTGGTTTGAACTTTAGCCATCATTTTTGCAGATATTGAACGAAATCACATTTTTAATGGAGAACGAGGATTCAAACCTTCACAGAACGAGGTTCAAGATGCTATGCGAATCAATCAAGCAAGTTCAAGGAGTGATAAATGAGGTTGTGATGTTATTGGCCTTTGTATTTTCTCTTAAGGATATGTCGTATTAATGACTATACACGTTGGCACTGGATTCCATCAAAACATAGATTCAACTTGAGGAAAGGCTCATGATAGTTTCAATCTGCCTCACAAGACACAAAGGTCAAATAAGAAAATCTACTCTTTCGTTTAGAAGGATGCTGAGATACTGTATGAGGGGTTCGAAAGATTAAAAGTCTATCAACGAGCATGCCTACACCACGGGATAGATCAAATGTACCTCATTTCTATATTTATGGAGGGACTCTGAGAGGACATCCACATCTATATTAGTGCAGCATGTGCAGGTTCACTTCAATCGACTCAAAGAACAAATCGAGAAGCATGCCTACACCACATGATGGATCAAATCTACTATCAACTCGATGGTAGAACCTGGAGTCACACCAAAATCAATTAAGAGGGAGGATGAAAGGTGTGATCGACTTTGATGTGAAATAGACAAAGAGGAGCTCGATGAAGGAAGAATCGAGAATGTGGTTGAGGATTTGTGGAAAGGAAAAGGAATATAGATTGAAAACGAAGTTGGACCCCTAAAAAAAGACATAGGCCTAGCTTGATGCGAACTCACAAGACAACAAATGTAAGATGCAAGAGGAGGAAGATGTCAGAAGACCGAGCTCGGAAGACCGAGTTAATTGTGGGATTAAAAACTTTTATTTATAAGAATTGATTTTCTAATTTTCTATTAATATTATTTTTATTTATATATTTAAACTATTTAAAAAACTAAAAATACTAACGCAATTTGTATTGGATTAGCGTTGGCCTTTTTTAACGCAGCTGGCTTATGATCGTAGCAAATTGTCATACAACCAGGTATCACATTCATGTTAGTCGTGGTACCGCACATTGAAATTACATTACCATTTCTAATGCCAACTTTCGTTAGTTTACGCGCAACTTTGCCACCAAAAACTTCAACTCCTTTGTTTCACAGTATGTTATGTGACAACGTTAGAATTGCGTTACAAATGGTAACTTAAATTTGCGTCGAAGCCTCACTAACAAAGTTCAATACAAACAAACAAACTATTTTGTTCCACATAACGTAAGAGTTCGTTGCACCAAGAAACAAAAGTTTTGTAATTGATACATTTAATGCGTTTATGACTTAATACAACAACAACAACGTCAACAACAACAAATGATGAACTCATAGAGAAAACAAAAAACAAAAGAGGAAATGCGTATGACTTGATTCATTTACCTTACAGTCACAAGTTACTCTCGAGGAGGCTTCGAACCACCAGTTTTGTTTTCAGCATTCAATTTCTCGGTATAACAGCTCACTATCTTCTTATCCAACTCGTAGTATGCTTCCATCTTCTTTAGAGGTTTCACGCTTAAGTCAATAAAATGTACCTGAAAATCCGCTAAAAACATATCAATTTTTGATATTTCTCGAAGTAAACAATCCATCTCTACTTCTAACCAATTATTTGCTTTTATGCCATGGATTTGAAGAAAATAATAAGAGAAAAGAGAAGCAAATAGAACTCTACGATGATTTTGATGTTTGATTACGAAAAAAGATTTCATATTCATAGAGAAATGTAGACAAAGCTAGCTAATGCATTAAATTGAGAAGATGGGGAACTAATACATTAACTCCGGATTAACTCTGGACTTGGTTGAGAAAATGAGGAGTTGAAGCATTTATTCTGGAGTTGTTGATTTAATGAAGTCTCCAAAATTGACTTAAATAAGGAGTTGAAGCATTTATTCTGGAGTCGTTGATTTAATAAATTCTCCAAAATTGACTTAAATAGACGAATTTCATATTACCAAATGGTAATATTCAACAGGATTTAGGTGCATGAAAGAAGACTACGAATTCCTAGATCCGTACAAAACAACCTCAATGGCATTTTACCTGATTTCAAACCAACTAAACTACTCCATGTTGAGACCAACATTCCCTTGAAACTAAATCAAAGTTCTTAAAGAAACTTAGGATGCATGAAGAAATAAATGGATAACATAGAAAACACAACTTAGGCAGAAAGATTCGGTTTTATATTCTTCATCCCCGAATATGAACTTCCAAAAAATTGTCGATAAAGATGAATGGAGAAGAAGAATGAGAAAATCAACCGTACCTTGTAATCAAAAGTTTGATTGGTTGACTGTAGATAGAGGTTATTGCACGAAGCCGTGGAATCAACATCTTTTCTTAATCTGAAACTGATCATAACACTACAGTCCTTGGCAGTTGCCGCTATCAAATAGTCCTTCACAATCTTTATGCTTTCTTCCAAAGGCAGAGAATGCAAAGATGTATACTCAGGTGAAACCAGCACCCCTCCTGCCTCCAAGTCTTTACATACAGAGCAAGACTGAGAGATTATATCATAGTAAGAATGAATCGCTCCTTCGATATCTAAATTGTCGAGTTTCTGTACTTCGAGAAGCATATCTAATACTCCTGAAGTATAAACAGCCTTGGATACCATCTGTATAAAGCACTTTGTTCGAAGGCCTTCATCGGCTTGAATGAAGCCTTTGAGAGCATCTTCAAAAGCATCTCCGTTCTCAGGCGTGGTTCTACCGATGCTTTCACCCAAACCCCCAAATAAAAGGGAACCGTTGAAGAATACACGGAAATTGTTCTGAGGAGTGAAATATAAAGCTTTCACAGCTTTGTGTATTTTTTCCTCAGTTCCAGAGAACAGATCAAGTGGATCATATTCACTCAGTTCTGATATCTGCAGTGTATCATGAATGCATACATTAGGATTGTACAACAATCTTGATTCATTACAAATCATGTTATGTTAAAAGTTACATACCGTGAAGGAATTCTAATCAAAACTTGATTTTTATAAATGATTTTTTAAGTTACATACCGTGAAGGAATTCCAATCAAAACTCGAGTCTTCAGCTTTTACCTCATTATTGTGCAGCTTCAAGATTTGGTGCATTTTGAAACGGCTTACACTTCTTTTGACCGAGTTTTTTTCACTTATGAACCTTGATGTTGGAAGAAATCCACATTTTGGCTACTTCATGTAAGCAAAAAAAGGTAGGAACCAAACTTTAGGTCAAGGATAAGAAATTTTACAAGAAAAAGAAATGGAAAATGTTTCAGATTTATTAGTGCATAATACCTTTATTTCAACACTAATGCAGTCACCACTGCTACAAATCTCTGACAAGGAGATGGAGGGAAACCATTAAATTAAGTATGAACAGTTTATCGCACCTCAAAATAGAAAGAAAATATCCTAATTTGGGGAAATCAGTAGGTAAGTCAATTGAACTCTATAACATAAGAAGAAAAATTCTAAAGTTGGTGATTACCGTGAGAGAAAAGCGAATGGTCATTCATAAGGAGTACAGAATCGTGACTTGTATCAACATTTGCTGCATTAACACGCCAAATTGGACGCTGCTTGGTAACTTTCTTATCAACAGAATTGAGAAATTCCTTGGACACAGAAACATGAATCTGCACGAAACACAAAACCAATAGTATCAAGCACATTAGTAAATCATCAGCTCAATGAAATACCAACTAAACCCCAACTAATAACAATATAGGATTAAAAGCACTAATGGAGTTCAAGAGCATAAGAATCAAGAAAGCACCCCAGCATCAACATGTTTTGGGCCCAAGAGAGGGCTCATGACATTCTTAACAAATCTTTGTTCGAGGACTTCCTTGCTGACAGATGAAATGAGCTCCTTGTTCTCTCTCCATAGAAGTTGTTCATGACTTGTTAAAACTGCAGTGACATTCACACCCTTGTATGTTTTGTCATTCTTTCGAGCCTTCTGTATCCGCATCACTTTCCTCCGGATTAACTCTGGACTTGGTTGAGAAAATGAGGAGAGAATGGGAAAAAAATTTAAAAATCTTCAAAAAAAATCTTACTGAATAGCAAAAGGAGTACTAAAACATTCAATATATTACAGAATATTTACTATGTGCAATTTTCTAAGCCTTACAACACATAAGATCCAAAAGAAAAATGTGTCACTGATTTTGTTCTGAAGTGTAACTCCTGTACTAAAAACCAGGGACTTCTACGGCATACATTCTATAGAAACCCAATTAAACCAATCCCGCAGTCAAATTTTCTTTTCCTGATACTCTAAAAAGATCAACCAAAGATTCCTGGGTGAAAAGCCAAACTTTATCTTTAATAGTACAAAAATTTCACGGCAGCCAAAAGTATCCCAAAACTTTAATATTCTAAAATCAATGCCGTGTCATTATATGCGGATTCTACAAGACTGAACCATTAGCATCCACAATTTCAGTGGTGGAAAAGGAATGGAATAGAATCCAAAGCGGAGCCCAACTTGTTTTGCATATTTTCGCAGTCTCCAACAACAAGAACAAGAAACTCATACACCGATAAGACAGATCAATGCGGGAGAATCGGACTTTCTGAACTAGTATCCTCGTCAAAACATTCGAAGTAAAAAATGCTATATAAGATACCAAACCTCAAATCACGTCAAGCTTGCATCATCTAAACTACGATCACTGTAAATCTTATTGTAAAACAGAATCAGATAGAAGAACTGACGAAAGCGGGAGATGATCCGGCGTAAGCAAGAACGAGATTAGCATTTCCTTCGCCTCTGTAAATCCAATCCGACGCATCCTTCTCCTCTAGAATCATCTCCATGCGATCGACTTCAAGATCTTCAAGCCTCCGTATTCTTCCATTCCCGGAACATATCAGAAAATAAAATTGCAACAACTCGATGAAATTAGTACCAAAACTTACAAAATTTTGCGGATTTGAAATTCGAGAGAGATCGAAATCAAGAGTACTGAAAACTGAAAGTGTGGTTGAAGAAAATGAAGAAAACGAACAGAAACTGAACTGTCTTCTTCTTCTTCTTCTTCTTCTTCTTCTTCTTCTTCTTCTTCTTCGAGCTCAAGTCTTTCGTTTCGTAGACTACAAAAAAAAACTTTTTTTGGGCGTTTTCTTCGGCTTGAAAGGTCGAAATGAGGCGTTTTTCTTTTGTTGCCTGAAAAAATGCGGCACGTGGAGCTAACTGCAGCACGTGTCAACTTATGCTTTCTCTATCCAAAATTGAACTAACTAAGCCGAAAAGCATAGCAAATGAAACAAAGCAATTGCTACGAAAATTTCTATGAGATTTAAAAGTAGCACGAACTAATTAAATTATGCCATTTTATTATAAGCCTAAAGACTTAGGCTTACTTGTAAGACACTAAATTTTATTATGTTTTAAACTGACCATCGGCTTAGTGGAGACCCAATTATAAAAATAAAGTAAATAATGGAACATAGAACGATTTTCGTTAGAAAAAAGCACATGAAAGGTACGACGTCGTATCAAATAGAAAGAACACTATAATAATACTTAAACATGCAGATAAATTGCACGTGTGGTTCTGGCTGGATGAAGTATATAAATAACATTGAATCCGCTTGTCGTTGCAAGGCGGACCATGCTTCGCGCCTGTGGTGTTTTTGCCAAACAATATTTGCTTGTTCTAACATCCTCCATACTTGCTGCATAAGCCTCTTTAATCCTAAATATTATGTTACTCTATAAAATTTTCATTTGGTTGTAATTTCTTTATTATGTTTATGTTTCATCACATCACATGAACTTTGAACTTCTATATATGATTATAAAATCTAAATGAGAAAGAGAATAATCAGATTATTAATATTAATAAAACATATTACAAGGCTATTTATACAAGTGTTCTCAAAACCCTAAGATGTATACAAAATTACATAACTATCCTTTACACGCCCCCACAAGATGGAGCATCCGAGGTGAGTCTAGTCTTGGAACATAGTAGCTCGAATGGAAGTCGTGGTAGAGGTTTTGTGAGAACGTCAGCGAGTTGATCCGCAGCACGAACATGTATGACGCGAAGAGTCTGAGATTCAACAAGTCCGCGAACAAACAGGTAGTCGAGAGCCAAATGTTTCATACGGGAATGAAAAACGGGTTTAGCACTCAGATATGTTGCTCCAATGTTGTCGCAGTAGATTGTTGGTGTTGGCGGGGTCACTCCAAGTTCTGACAACAAAGCAAGAACCCAGAGAACTTCAGCTGCTGTGGATGCAACGAATCTATATTCAGCTTCGGTAGATGATCGTGAAAGCCCCGTTTGCTTCTTGGACGACCATGAGATAGGATGTGCGCCAAGGAATACAAGATATCCACCAGTGGACTTGAGATCATATCAGTCACCAGCCCAATCAACATCAGTAAATGCATGTAGTGATAGAGAGTATGTTGCAGAAAAGAAGATGCCATGATCCTTCGTTCCAACGAAATAGCATAACACCCGTTTAACTGCCTACCAATGTTCATCCGTGGGAGCATGCATGAATTGAGATAGTTGTTTACCACAAAGCTGATGTTCGGTCTCATGAGCGATAGATATTGTAGCCCTCCAACAATTGACCTATATTCTGTCGCATTGGATAGAAGTACACCTGTTTGGAGAGTCAGGCGTGAGGTGGACGGCATCGGAGTAGGAACGGACTTCAATTCATGCATGAGAGAACGATGAAGCATATCAGAAATGCACTTTCGTTGAGTCAAAGGGAGGCCATGAGATGTTTGTGTTGCCTCAACCCCAAGAAAGAAGGACAATGCACCCAAGTCCTTGATAGAAAAACGAGCCGCAAGCGCATCAATAAATGGTTGTAACCGTGACGAGCAATATCCTGTGACAACAATATCATCAACATACACCAGCACATATATCTGAAGCTCGGTGGTCCGAATGATGAAGAGATAGGTATTCGCTAAGGAATTTGTGAAACCACGAGCAAGAAGAAAAGTCCGAAGCTCCGAATACCATGCGCGAGGGGCTTGTTTAAGTTCATATATTGCTCGGTGAAGTTTGCACACATAATGAGGATGATTTTTATCAAGAAAACCCGGGGATTGAGACATGTATACCTCCTCGGAAAGATGGCCTTGGTGAAAGGCATTATTGACGTCAAGTTGTCGTAGAGACCACCCTCGAGAAATCGCAAGACTTAGAACAATGCGGATGGTTGTAGGCTTGACAACCAGACAGAATGTTTCATGATAGTCAATTCCCGGCCGGTGATGAAACCCCTTTGCAACGAACCGAGCTTTGTAGCGCTCCACGGTTCCATCTTGTTTTTGTTTGATACGAAAAACCCAGCGGCAACCGACAACATTCTTAGCTTTAGAAGCGGGAACAAGCTGTCAAGTCTGATTACGATGCAAGGATTGAAATTCTGCGTCCATTGCTTCACGCCATCGAGGATCCTTGAGAGCCTGAGTAATAGTAGCGGGCTCACGGTCCACCTGGGCAACATAGGTGAATGTGTTCTTGGTTTTCACAATGTTGTTCTTCGAGCGGGTCACCATTGGCTGTAAATTGGTTGTGGGAGCCATAGGTGGCAATGGCAGAGCTTCCGAGTGGACACGCACGGGAGCCTGCGGTGACACAGGGCAGTTGGCAGCTCGAGACGAAGTCCGAGATGGAACATCAGATGGCGGCAGTGGCGAAGGATCCGAGCTCAGGGGCTGAGACTGTGGAGGAGCAAGGAGTGGCTGAGAAAAGGATTTAGCTGGGCTGACACATGTTTGAGGTGTGGTGAAGTTAGATGGAGTTTGAGACTATGATTGAAGGAAGAATTTGGCAGGGTGAGCAAAGGGAAATACGAACTCAAAGAACTAGACATGACGGGAGAGGAAGGTGCGAGACCGAAGAGGATCAAGACAAACGTAAGCACTTTGAGTGGAAGAGTACCCGAGGAAGACACATGGAGAGGATATTGGTTCAAGTTTGTGTGCGTTATAAGGGCGTAGCCACAGATAACATAGACAACCGAAGACATGAAGTTTAGTGTAATTGGGTGTTTGTTGGAATAGACACTCGTAAGGAGAGAACATATGAAGATTTGGCGTCGGGAGACAGTTGATGAGATAAACCGCCATGGAAAGAGCATAAGACCAGTAGGGGAGAGGCATGGAAGCATGTGTAAGAAGGGAAAGACATGTTTCTACGATATGTCTATGACATCTTTCGGAGATACCATTGTGCTCGGTAGTATGTGGTGGAGATGTGAAGTGAGAAATGCTATGAGAGGCAAGGAATGAACGCAATGCAATATATTCACCCTCATTATCCTAATAAAGAGTTGTAATTCGTGCTTGGAATTTTGTTTCGATGAGAGCTTTGAATTGAACAAATGTGTCATGGACGTGGGATTTTTTTTAGTGTGTAAAGCCAAGAGTAACGTGTGTAGTGATCAACGAAAAAAACATAGTATTTGAAGCCATCGACAGAGCAAATAGGAGACGTCCAAACATCAGAAAATATAACTTCAAGGGGACAAAAAGTAGTAAGAGTAGAGGAGGAAAACGATTTGTGACTTTTATTGCGGCAACAAGCATTGCAAAACAGGAGGGAGGAATCCCGAGACAATGGTAGTCCAAATCTAGAGAGGACTTTATTTAAAATGAAAGATGACGGATGACCTAAACGAGAATGCCACTTGGATGAAGTGGTCTTGACACTATGGAAAGCATGAAAAGACGACGGAGGAGGAGATTGAATGGGCCACTCATAAACTCCATCTTTAGTGCTTCCTTTCAGAAGTGGTGCCCCCATGCTGAGATCCTTCACCTGAAAATCATACGGGGAAAATTCAACAGAGACGTCATTACTCTTGCATAACTGATGAATAGAAATAAAATTCTTGCATATTTTAGGAAATAGCACATTCTGTAATGATAACGATCGAGTGCTAAGAGGTATAGAGATAGAACCCGTGTGTGATGGGTAACCCGTTGCCATCGCCAACAATAACATCATCGCTGCTGCGGTAGGGATTGTGAAGAGCGAGATTAGTCGAAATTGCGGACAGCGTTGAACACTGTGTCCATGAACGCCACAAGCTTGGTTGCAACCTTGATAGCCTCACCGTGATGGTGGAGAATTATGACGAGAGCGACGGGACTAGTTTTGTGAGCCTTGCGATCGATAGTTCTATCGAGGACAAGTGGCCGTGGGATTGGCAGTGATAGGAGCCATGGCCGAGAGAGGTTAAGATTCGATAGTAGCCAATTTGGCTTCATGGTGAAGAAGTTTCTCATGAAGTTCTTCAACTGACGCAACTGTGTCTTTTGCTCGGATAATATCTGCCACAGGTTTGTATTCCTCTGGAAGACCGTCTAGAATAGCGTCAAGCAGATCTTCATGGTCGAGCGGTTTCCCTAAACGAGCGAGTTCATCCGCTGTGGATGTGATTGCCCGCAGATACTCATCGGTCGATTGTGATCCCTTGGAGCTTCGTTTAATTTTGTCGCGGAGTTGAAGTAGATGACCACGAGGTGCTTTGATGTAAGTGCTGGCGAGGGTCCTCCATCCCTCAAAAGTAGACGACGCGCAAGCAATGAGCGGTTGAAGGGGGACAGAGATGGATCCAAACAGAACCGAAAAGAGGAGGCGATCTTGTTGCTTCCAAGACTGAAAATTAGGATTTTCGATAGACACACCATCACGAGAGATCTTGGCGGGAGGGATAATGAAATTGTCCTCGATAAAGCATTGAAGGTTGTGACCCTCAAGAAGAGTGCGGACTTGAATGCTCCATGTGAGAAAATTAGTAGGAGTGAGTTTGGTGATGTTGGTCATATTCACCGTAAGGAGTGTGTTGTGAGGGTGTTAAGAGTCAAAGGTTGTCGCAGCATCAGAGACACGAGCGGTGGAGGAGTTGTTGTCAGCCATGGGTGTAGAGACAAAGAAGAAGAGGCGGGCGGCTAAGGGAATTCAAAAATTATAAGGTAGGGTTGTCGTTGGACTCTTGAACAAGTTTTTAGAATTGTGATGTACGCAATTCAGGACCGAGTCTAAACGTGAGGTGAGTGTTATGATAAGTTGTTCACATCGGTTAGGACATGAACTTTAGCCTTTTAGCCTTTTATATATGGTACTAGACAACCATAAACGTTTGAACTAACTTTTGAAATTTAATTAGGCCCAAGTTCATACTTGACATTATTGAGATTTTATATTGCTATATTTTTATTATGTATTTTTTTATATTTTAAATTGTGTTAGTTTGTAGATTTAAAAATATTTACAATATATTTAGAAATATCTAGAATTGTGTCAAATTGTTTACATGTTAGAGTTTTTTGTTAGCTATGTTATGTTTCTACAAATGATAATAATATGCATAAATTTATATCTAAAGCATTTGATATATTTTTTATGGTATTTTTTCCAGATATTTTCTAGATACAATATTGTTCTAAATTTCAATAATAATAATAATAATAATAATGTTTTCATTTCTATAAACATTGTTTTTTATGAAATAGTTTCCTATTTTTTATTCTTATTATGCTTCTACTATTAATGAATTGTTTTCTACTTCTGTATAACCTCTATCAGATATGATTTGTCTATTACTTTACGTGTTTTTTACTAGTGTGAAAATATTAAGATGTCCAAAAGACCATCCAAATTGTCTCATTATCTCCAGACTTCGACTTTGAGTATGATGAATTAATGGAAAGATCTTTATAGAAGTCGCTGCTCTATCTTTATTTTTATTGTGATGCTCTTTGTTTGATTTTGTTCCTATTACTATAATTATGATGAAACTATAAATATGTATAAAGTTAAGTTAGTTGCTAAAGCGTATACTTAAAAAAAGGATAGACTATATTTATTCATTTAGTCTAATTGCTAAAATGGCAAAAAATCGGGGTTTTTTGTTAATTCTAACAATTGTTTTATTTCTCACGTAGATATCAGTAATGTCTTGGGTTAAACTTCTATTCTCACCCCAAGTTTAGCTACTTTGCATATTCCCCATCATGTGTTGAACTCACCCTATTCCCCCCTCATTTATTACCTTTAATCTTATTCCCCCCCCCCCACTATTTAAATTTCTGTAAAATAAACAGTTTTTTACCCCAAACCCTAAAAAACCATAAGTTTTAAGTCGATTTCATATCCAATTTTGACCCGACCCGGCCCAAATTAAAATTTAGTTTAATAATTTTAAACCAATTGTTGACCCGGTCCGGTTTACTAAATTTTGACCAACCCAATTTTGACCCGGTTTGCTGAATCTTGACCGGTTTACTGAATTTTGACCCTACCCAATTTATTATAATTTTGACCCGGTTGCTGAAATTTTCACTCGGGTTTGTTGAAAATTTAACTCAATTGTGACTTCGGTTTGCTGGAATATTTATCCGGTTTGCTGGAATTGATCCGAATTTACTAAAAATTTTGACCTGATTTAAAATTAAATCTTTTTTTGAATCGGTTTCGCTGGATTTTTAATTTATCCGATTTAATGTAAATTTCACCCAAAATTAATTTATTATAAAAAAATCCATTGTAAACTATAAGCACAAAGTCATACTAATCTATTCAACAAAATATCTTCAAATTAAAGTAAGTACTAATGTATTCAACAAGAAAAGAACATAAACAAATATCTTCAAATCGAGTTTCCCAACACCATTATGATTCTGCAAAATATATGTTAAAAACATGTTAGAAAAAAATAAAAACAATATAACATATGATCGGTGAAATACACGTTACCTAAACGTATGTGGAAAACGAAGATGTAGCTTGAGACTCATGTGGGTGAGAGGATTCTACATCGGAGTCATGTTGAGAACAATGAAACAATGAAAATGATAATTTTGCTCAAATTATAATATGAAATTTACAAAAATAAAAATTACCTCAGATTCATGTCGTTGTTTACACTATCTGACATTATGTCCGGATGCACCACATTGACTACAATGACCTTTGGTACCATGTTTGCTCATCGGAGATCCTTTCTTCCGTGGAGACTCGTTCATATCCTTTTTTCTATGGTATTTCTTAGGTCTACCAGGTATCTTTCGTAATGTGGACGGCTTGATAATAAGATCACTACATTTCTTCCAAAATTTTGCACCACAAAGCGGAGAAATATTCCTCTTATATGTTTCTTGCCATTTAGAAACCAAATAATAGTTACTAATATAAGGCTCAATATCTATTTTTCTATCTATCATCACACAATATGCATGTTGGCAAACAATCCCAGTCAAATCTCATCGTCTGCATGTACACGTGTACTGCTGCAAGTTAACCACATAAGAAGTTCCAGCATCATCAACTTCAAATTTCTCATTGTAACTAGGATATGTCACACAACTCCCACTCATTATCTTAGCCTTTTCCAATGACTGAATCACTTTTGGAGTGGGTATACCCGTGTATTTATCTGCAATTTAAGCTCTTTTATCTATCCTAATCATAGCTTGTCTTCTAATAATTTCCAGTATCTCTACCACAGGTCTAGATCTAGCGGGCACAATACTGTTGTTGAATGATTCATCCATATTGTTATGCACATCACTACAATAATACCCACATTTGAAGAATGCTCGACACCAATGACGTGGGTTCGTTTTCATGAGATCATCAAATGCAGATTTATTGAACTTTTCTAATTTCTGACAGTCTGAAGAAAAATCTACCTCATTGTAACTTGAAGCAATATTCCAAATAAAATGCTTCAATCCCTTTGCCTTATGGTTCTTCTTGAGGTTAGAGATGATATGTCACAAACACATGCGATGCTCCACTTTAGGCAATTCTCGTTCAACGACATGCAATAAACCCTACAATAGATTACAAATGAGATTAATCATAACAACTAAAACTAGATAAAATAAAAAAATTAAATACTTACTTTTTGCTCAGAAGTGATTGTTAAACCTTCTCTTGAACAGCGATTCAAATCACTTTTAAGCTTTGTTATAAACCAAAACCAAATCTCGGTATTCTCCACTTTTACAACAGCCCACGCAATAGGATATATTTGATCGTTTCCATCTCAACCAACGGCGACCAAAGTCTGACCTTTACTAGTCGTTTTAATGAAACAACCATCCAACCCGATTATAGTTCTGCAGTTAACTTTTCAAGAGACTCGCAAAACATCAAAACATACATAAAAACGATCAAAGATCTCATTTACTAACCCATCTCCAATAGTTTGCACTTCAACATATGAACTTGGATTTGAGTTTTTAATTTCATTCACGTAATCCTAAAGTCGAGCAAATTGTCCATCGTTTTCCAACTGAATTTTTTCTAAAGCTTGTTTCTTCACTTTCTAACACTTATTCATTGATGCTAACAAATTGTATTTCTCTTTAATTGTTTGTTGCATCTTTGTTGGCTTCATACTAGGATCCTTTCGTAAATAATCTTCAAATAACTTCGCAATCAAAGGAGCTTTTAACAACTTACACTCGCCTTTTGGTTCACATGTATGTTCCGATACACATGATTTTATCGTCCAAACATCTTCATCCATAGAACAATAGACTCGCCAAATACATCCTAACTCACAACATACGACACTAATTGCATCACCATTCCATCGATTATAACATACATTTTTCCCGTATTCAAAACTAAGTCTATCACATCATTCTTAAAATCTTCACCCGTTTTGAATATTTGTCCTAAAATAAGCTCAAATGATCCACCAATCAAATATCTCTCCATAATAGTTGAATTGAAGATAGACAATTCCATTTTATCGTCACTATGAAACAATTCCAGATTCAATTCCCCATCGCTATCACAACATGCTTCATCGCAAAAATTTGCTATTCCATCTCAACACGAAAATCACATTTTTCTGCATAAACTTCATCATCAACAGACATATATCGCATCATTTCAAATACATACAATCATCAAACAACAACACACTAACAAATTAACACAGCCACATTTATCCCTATTATCAACTAAATTGCAACTGATGAAAAGAAACATACCTTGAATATTAACAGTCCATAACACGAAGCATCGACACAGATCGACGAAGAGAGACTACACAGACCGACGAACGAACGCCCGATGACACAGAAGACCGAAGAACGAACGACCGACGACACACGGAAGACCAACAAACAAACGACTGACGACACATAAGACCGACGAAAGAACAACCAACGACACAGAAGACCGACACAGACCGAACGACTGGATAAGACACCGACGAAGACAAAACGACCGATCGGAGAAGACACTGACGAAGACAAAACGACCGACCGGAGTAGACACCAACGAAGACAGAAGACGGACCGACGAACGACACAGAAGACTGACACAGACCGAACGACCGACGAACGAAGAGAGAGTAAGAGACCACCGATGAAGACAAAACGATCGGAGAAGACACCGGCGACGAAAGACAAACCGACCGGAGAAGACACCGGCGAAAGAGGAGACGACCGATTGAGTTAACGGTAAAAATTGAAAAGTTAGAACGTAAGTGAAAGAGTGAAAGTGAGAGAGAAAATTATTGTTAGGAAAATTGGTTAAGCAAAATAAAATTTGGTTTAAATTGGTTTAATAAAAATTGGTTAAACCAGATTAAATTGAATTTTAATTTGGATCGGGTCGGGTCAAAATTGGGTATGAAATCAGGTTAAAATTGATAGTTTTTAGAGTTTGGATTAAAAACTGTTATTTAATAGAAATTTTGACAAGGATGAGAGAATAGGCTTAATTATAAAACGTGAGGGAAAATAGGATTAAGAGTAATACATAAAGGGAAATAGAATGATTTCAATACATGAGGAGGGAATAAACAAAATAATTAAACTTGGGGTGGAAATAGAATTTTAACCCTGATATCTTTCTATACCAATATATGAAATATCTATATATTATTACCTAAAAGATATGCAACTAAATAGGGGATGTTCTTTTTTATCATCATGTTTGTAAACTTAGAAAGTTTCTATATGAGTTTAAACAAGTTTCTATATAATGGAAAAAAATAAAAAAATTCTTACTAGATCAAGGTTTTGTTAAGTCCTTTTCTAATCATCCATGTCTTTTAAATATTTTTCTTGGTGTTCTATTATTTTGTGAGGTTACGTTTATGACATTTTTTATTTAACAATTTAAAATGTGCAATTGATTTTGTGAAACTTGCAATGCAATTTATTTTAAAAAATAGCCTTAAGTCCAATAACATATTTTGTGGGTCTAGAAATTATGTGATATTGTGCTGACATTTTTATTAGCCATCGAAAATTACTCTTAAATTATTTAATGATTTTGGAATGTTTGGTTGCAATCATCTTCAAATACCAATGGGGCAAACTCTTCTCCAAATTCTGTTAGACCTTAAATATTTTTAAGGAAATTCTATTAGTTTGTCTATTTGAAAACTATTCAACCAATATTTTTATAGTTGTTTATAAATTCAATCAATATATCAAAATGCGTTTATTGATTGCCACAACATAATAACGTACTAAGGCAAGGAGTGCAGAAGTCAAAGCTGCCAAATCAGATAGAGGCTTCAAAGGAGAGTGCAGGGACAAATATGTTGGTTCATACAGAGACTTTCTCATCTCCATCAGAAGAGCGATCGTGCCCTTCCCTCACAGAAACAGAAAAGCCCTCACAGACACCGAGACAACACCATGTGCAATCCTCAACGGTTTTGGCATCAAATCCGTTCGAGATTCTGAGAGGGATGACGTGTGATGATTAGCTGGAGGAATTTCTAGGTTTTCTCAACATTTGGATAAGAACGGTTAGGAGGAACTTGTATAAAAAGGGGAAATCCCTCTGTAATCAAAGTAAGCTGAATGAAAATGAAATCTTCTTTCTAAAAAAAATTCCATTGAATTCTTAGTGTTCTTATGGTATCAGAGCCTTCATGGTCTTGACCATGGAAGGATCCTACGATACCTTTCCTTTCCCGACTCATCTAAATGTTTCCAACTTTGTCACTCTGAAATTTACAGATAATAACTATTTGCTATGGAAAGAGCAATTCGAATCCATGCTCAACAGTCAACATCTTCTTGGGTTTGTGTCAGGAGCACAACAACGACCGGCGGAAACTCTGAAAATCCGGCGTGGTACTGAAGAGGTTGAAGTTCCTATTCCTGATTACAGCGCTTGGTTCCAAACTGACCAACTCATCAAGTCATGGATCTATGGCACCCTTTCTAAAGAGGTCATGGGCCCGGTAGTGGGTATTCCCACAGCCATTGAGGTATGGCATACTTTAGCAGCTGATTTCAATCAAAAATCTCTATCTAGAGAGTATGATCTGTTGGTTTCTTTGCAAATACTTACCAAAGAAGGAAAATCTATGTCAGAATATCTCCGTGAGTTTAAGTCCATTTGTGATAAGTTGAACTCCATAGGAAAACCAGTCTCTGAGCAAATGAAAATTTTTCGGGTTTTACAAGGACTTGGTCATGAATACGAGACTTTCACTACTTTGATTCAAACGTCTATGCATAAGCCTCCTGTTCCTACATATGCTGATGTTGTTGCTCAGTTGCGTAGTTTTGATCTCACTCACAAATCATATCACACTACTTCTGTGCATCATAATGTTGCATATACTACTCAACGTCGACAATACAACTCTAGCTCATACTCTGTTCCTAGTTATGGTCGCGGAGACTCTAGTTTTCCTAGAGGAGGAGTTCGTTTCTCTAATATGAGAGGACGTTTTGGTTACTCTACAAGAGGTCGTGGTTTTTCTCAACAAATATCTTCTCCGGAAAGAATGCATCAACCATCTAACTCTTCATCTGAATGGAGTCACAACTCACAACGCTCTCGTCCTTTTTGTCAAATATGTGGCAAGATAGGTCATGTGGCTCTTAAGTGTTGGCACAGGTTTGACAATTCATTTCAGAGTAATGATATTCCCAGGCTTTAGCTTCTCTGAGAATTTCAGATTCCAGTGGACAAGAGTGGTTTCCTGACTCAGGGGCTTCTGCACATGTTACGGATTCAGTGAACAAACTACAGACTTCTACACCTTATGTCGGGTCTGATACTATAATGGTTGTTGATGGTAATTTTCTGCCTATCTCTCATGTTGGTTCTACCTCCATTGTGACTGGCTCAGGTACACTTCTTCTCACTGATGTGTTAGTTGTTCCTCAGATAAAGAAATCTCTGCTTTCTGTTTCGAAATTGACTTCAGACTACCCATGTTACTTCATATTTGACAACCATGGTGTTTATGTTAAGGATCTGGCAACACAGAAAGTTCTGGCAAAAGGCTGCAAGCTTGATGGCATATATGCTCTAGAGGATCTCAGTTTCCAAGCATTCTACTCTATCAGAAACCGTACTACCAGTAGTGATGTTTGGCATCAGAGACTTGGTCATCCTAACTCCCAAGTCCTTCAGCACCTCAAGGCTGCCAAGACAATATCTATAAATAGAGACAGTACTACCTTATGTGAATTCTGTCAACTAAGCAAGAACTCTAAATTACCATTTTCTGTATCTACTTTTCGAGCATCTAAACCTTTGGAACGAATACATTGTGATTTGTGGGGACCTGCTCCAGTCAGTTCAGTTCAAGGTTTTCAGTATTATGTTATCTTCGTTGATAATTTTTCCAGATTTTGCTGGCTGTTTCCTCTCAAGTTCAAATCCGATTTCTTCTCTGTGTTTGTGATGTTTCAAAATATGGTGAAAAATTAGTTTAGCTGCAAAATCAAAAGTTTTCAATGTGATGGAGGTGGTGAATTCTCTAGCAGAGCCTTTCTTGGTCGTTTGGCAGAAAATGGAATTAGACAACTCATTTTGTGTCCCTCTACACCAGAACAGAACGGATTAGCTGAAAGAAAGCATAGACATCTAATTGAACTTGGTCTAGCCATTATGTTTCAAGCTCACATACCGTTTCACTATTGGGTAGAAGCCTTCTTCACTGCCAATTTCCTCATCAATCTTCTGCCTTCCACAGCTCTTGCTAATTCAAGTCCATACTCTATTTTATTTGGAAAGGAACCTGATTTCACTTCACTCAGGGTTTTTGGCTCCTGTTTTTATCCGTATCTGCGGCCATATGCTCACAACAAGTTTGATTCGAGGTCTCTTAAATGTGTGTTTCTAGGCTACAACGAGAAGTACAAGGGGTACAGGTGTTTATATCCTCCCACCGGTCGAGTTTATATCACCCACCATGCCGTTTTTGATGAAGGTCAGTTTCCCTTCCAAAATACTTATGCAAATTATACGAGTACCACTAGTACTCCTTTGTCTCAAGCTTGGTATAGAGGTTTCTCATCTCCGTCTGTTCCATCCAACCCTATTCCGAAATCTTCCTTTCAACTCCCACCTTTTCTTATTCCAACATCTATCTCTCCACAACCTATTTCCTCTCCATCCTCATCTTCCTTTTCTACATTACAACCCTCCCATGTTTCCAGCTCCTCTACCGCAACTCCTCCAAATGAACACCCCATGATTACTCGCTCTAAAGCAGGTATTGTTAAACCCAACCCTAAATATGCCTTGTACACTGCCACAACAATCCCTTCTGAACCAAAATCTATCCATTCAGCCTTAAAACATCCCGGATGGAAACATGCCATGGATGATGAGATGAGAGCTCTCTATGCTAACAATACTTGGATTTTGGTTCCTCCTTCGAAGGATATGAACATACTGGGAAGCAAATGGGTATTTAAAACTAAACTCAAAGCTGATGGTACATTGGATAAGTTAAAAGCAAGACTAGTAGCCAAAGGATTTCATTAAGAAGAGGGAGTTGATTTTGTGGAAACATACAGTTCTGTAGTGAAGACTGCCACTATTCGTATTGTTCTTGCTGTAGCTACCATGAATAATTGGCCTATAAATCAGTTAGATGTCAAAAATGCTTTTCTACATGGAGATTTGAAAGAACGAGTGTTTATGGCTCAACCTCCCGAGTTTGCAGACAGACTCTGCTAAACCAGATCATGTTTGTCTTCTTCAGAAAGCACTTTATGGATTAAAACAGGCTCCTCGAGCCTGGTTTGACAAGTTTAGTGAGTATCTGCTTCAGTTTGGTTTTTTCTGCAGTGGGGCTGATCCTTCTCTCTTTGTATACAAGAATGGTTCAGATATTATATTGCTACTTCTCTATGTTGATGATATAGTATTAACAGGAAGTTCTGTCTCCCTTCTGCAACAGCTAGTTCGTGGACTCAGTTCAATGTTTTCTATGAAGGATCTTGGCCCTTTACATTACTTCCTCGGGGTTCAAGCACTCTTTCATGACAATGGTCTGTTTCTTTGTCAAACACAGTATGCTTAAGAGCTTTTAAATAGGGCTGGACTACAAGATTGCAAACCTATGCCTACACCTTTGCCATTGAAACTTGATTGTGGTCTCTGTTCTGAAAAGTTCTTTGAACCTACACTTTTCCGCAGTTTGGCTGGAGGGTTACAATATTTGACTCTAACCAGACCCGATATTAGTTTTGCTGTGAATATCATTTGTCAGCGGATGCATGATCCAACTGTTTGGGACTTTTGTTTGCTCAAACGGATTCTTCGTTATATTAAAGGAACAATTCAATTTGGTCTTCAGATTCATAAACATAGCAGTTCTGATTTGTTTGCATTCAGTGAAATTGACCTTGAAGAACAGAGTGGTTTTGATCTTTCTGCATTTTGCGACAGCTACTAGGCTGGTTGCCGTACAACAAGACGATCTACTACGGGTTTCTGCACGTTTCTTGGGACTAATCTTGTTTCCTGGTCTGCTAAACGTCAACCAACGGTTTCTCGTTCATCTACTGAAGCAGAGTATAGAGCATTGGCGTCAACAGCGGCCGAGCTCACTTGGATATCTTACTTGCTCAAGGACATTGGCATCAGTCAAGCTAAGCCTGCAACTATCTACTGCGACAACCTCTCCGTTGTATGTCTCTCTGCCAACCCTGTTCTTCACAGTCGTTCAAAGCATATAGAATTAGATTATCACTTCATTAGAGAGAAGGTTGCCCTTGGTTCCATCGTCACCAAGCATATCTCCAACCAATTTCAAGTTACTGACGTATTCACTAAATCTTTGCCTCAGTATCAGTTAGTTACTCTTCGTACCAAACTTGGTGTTGGGATTTCACCCACCACAAGTTTGAGGGGGGATAATAACGTACTAAGGCAAGGAGTGCAGAAGTCAAAGCTGCCAAATTAGATAGAGACTTCAAAGGAGAGTGCAGGGACAAATATGCTGGTTCATATAGAGACTTTCTCATCTCCTTCAGAAGAGCGATCGTGCCCTTCCCTCACAGAAACAGAAAAGCCCTCACAGACACTGAGACAACACCATGTGCAATCCTCAACGGTTTTGGCATCAAATCCGTTCGAGATTCTGAGAGAGATGACGTGTGATGATTAGCTGGAGGAATTTCTAGGTTTTCTCAACATTTGGATAAGAACGGTTAGGAGGAACTTGTATAAAAAGGGGAAATCCCTCTGTAATCAAAGTAAGCTGAATGAAAATGAAATCTTCTTTCTAAAACAAAGTCCATTGACTTCTTAGTGTTCTTACGCCAAATATAAAGATATGAAAATCACAAAAAATATGAAAATTAATATAATAACTACAATGATCTATAAAATAATTATAATATATATGATATGATTAACACAATCAATACAATATTTATGCTAATCAATGCAAGCTTTATGGGAGTGTATATAATAAATTAAAGTTTTGGACTAATGAGAATAGAAAAATATTATTCTATTTAAATGGTTTGAAATCTTTATGAAATTGTGATCTTTTAATATAATATTTTGTTGTTTCAGAAAAAAAATACACATTTAGTTTAGATCGATATTCCCAAAATTCGGTAGTTGTTGAGATATTTTCAAACGATTTAAATTCTTTTCATGCCGACTATAAATACAATCCTAAGATAAAAAAGAAATATCAATACCAAATTCCCAAGAATGATAATTACAAATTTTATCTTATAAATAATTTTCAAACGTAATAAATAGATTTTGAAGTTTATGTTATTTGTAAATACACAAGAAAACGGTAATTACATTAAACAAATTAATAATATAATAATTACATAAATATAATTACAATGTTTATTATAAAGCTATAAACATAATTTTCATTTATGTAATGTTTGAAAAGGATTTCATTAGGATTTTATTTTTACCATATGATTTTAATTGGATTACCTTCAAAAATATAGTTTTATAGGACTAAATTGTTTTAAAAATACCATTTTCTGGAAAAAAATTAACTTTAATATTGATATTTTCAAAATAGTCATGTCGATCATGCCGACCCTACGATCCTACCGACCATGAACCTGCAACCCTACCGACCCTGTGATTTTGCTGGAAATCGCCGAAAATCGTCAGAAATCGCTAAAATCACCAGAAATCGTTAAAAATTGTTGGAAATCACCGAAAATGACTAAAAAGTCGTCGGAAATCGCTCGAAAATTACTGAAAATGCTCTAAATGGAAGAAAATCGCTCGAAAATATAAAGAAATCGCTCTCAATTTCGTTTATCTCTCTCAAATTTATCAAAACTGTATGTATTTTTCATTAAAAAAAATAAAGACACGTATATCTTTTCTCCATTTTTTATTAAGTTTTCGCCTTGTAACCGTTTCATATTATTATGCCATTTTAATTTATGACTGTTAATGATCTATCACATAAAAGAAAAGAAAACCGTTTTTAGGCGATATTCACTAGGTTTTAGATTAATGTTCATAAATTGTCATTAATTTAGCGATTGTAAAAAACAAAAACAAAAAAAAAGAAAAAGAAAATTCTTAGGGTTGAATGTGTTCCCGTGAGAAAGTTCACGGGAATCAGAATTCAATAGTTTCTGTCCCTTTTCTGCTCGTCCACTAAAATCAAATAAACTTTCTCGGAAAACAAGAGTCCACACTCCCTTTTCGTTCCATTGTTCAATCGGCTTTTAAATTTTGGGTTTTTCTTTTGTAATAATCTTTCATCTTTCCACGCCAAATCGAATCTAGGTAAAAACTAATTCTTCGTTCTCTATACAATAATCTTAGTATAATTTAATATAACATCTTTTTTCGTGATCTGGGTATTTCTAAATTTGATATTTTTTTTTTATATTCAGGATCCCAAGTCTCCAAAGCCCTTGATTTTAATATTATATTCAAGTTTTAGAATCTGGGTTCTCTGTATTTTGTCAATGGAGTCTCACTGTTCTGCCATGAAGCTTCAGCGTTTCACTCCCTTTGGTCCTACCAAAGGATTTGTTTCTGATAGAGTGAGTGTATTTTGGGGAGAGAGTACTGTGAAATCTAATAATTTGAAGATCAAAAGACAAAGAAGAGGAGCTGTCAAGTTTCAGACAAATCTCATTCGATCAATTATTACTCCAGTTGTTGATCAAGAGTCTTATGTAAGGATTCTCTCAATTTGATAAAGTTTGCAAATTTCAGTCTTTTAGGGTTTATGAGCCTCTCTTTGCTTAAGGGTTTTATTTTATTCTGTCAAAAGTTCCTCTGAAAACAGATAAATGAAGGATTGTTATTACATCTTAGAAGTATAAATGTAATGATCAAAGGTTGTAGAAATGTATGATTGAATCAGAAGCTTCACCATGTCAGCAAATTAGGATTACATTTATACATCTTAGAAGTATAAATGTAATGATTAAAGGTTGTAGAAATGTATGATTGAATCAGAAGCTTCACCATGTCAGCAAATTAGGATTACATTTATACATCTTAGAAGTATAAATGTAATGATTAAAGGTTGTAGAAATGTATGATTGAATCAGAAGCTTCACCATGTCAGCAAATTAGAGTTAGACTTATAAAAATGTATGCATATATTCCAGTCATTAGGAACCTTAGTGTTCTAATCTCAGGTTCATTTGGAATCTGATCTGAACTGTATTGGTTTGGATAGTTGAATGTATGAGTCTGGTTCTGGTTTAAGGTTGAGGATATTTTTAGAAGTTTATAAGTTTCCATTTTTGGGTCATTGTGAAGTTAAAGAATTGCATTTTCAGGTGTCGAGTTCGAAGCATCCAAAGGCAGATCCAAAGAATGTAGCTTCAATCATATTGGGTGGCGGGGCTGGAACTCGTTTATTCCCGCTCACGAGCAAAAGGGCTAAACCCGCGGTAAAGATTCTCGACCCAATTGCGTGTAAATTGGAAAATTTTCTGTAAAATTGTTCAAAAAATGGCTGATGAATTCTATCTTGATTGATTTTAGGTATCAATTGGGGGATGTTACAGACTGATAGATATTCCAATGAGCAATTGCATCAACTGCGGAATTAGAAAGATCTTTATCTTAACTCAATTCAATTCATTTTCCCTAAATCGACACCTTTCTCGTACTTACAACTTTGGAAATGGCGTAAACTTTGGTGACGGCTTTGTTGAGGTAATTACATTAATCATGGATCATAGAATTTGCCACAAATTGTTTAATTTTTTACATTTTAATTGATCCTTTTGGAGTATTTAGGTTCTTGCTGCCACTCAAACATCTGGAGAAGCTGGAAAAAAATGGTTCCAAGGGACGGCCGATGCTGTTAGACAATTCATATGGGTCTTCGAGGTAATTTTTTACCGTCTTTCGTAAGAAATTTTTATCTAACATTGACTTATATCGGTCTTTATCTGATGATACCCGACAATTACTATGTTGTTTTTACCATGAAGGATGCAAAGACGAAGAATGTCGAACATGTCTTGATCTTGTCTGGTGATCATCTCTATCGTATGGACTACATGAACTTTGTGGAGGTTGGTCTTATTATTGTTTTGCCTAGGGGTGGACATTTTGGTCCGGTTATACAAAACCGAACCGAATTATGGTCATTTGGTTCGGTTCGGGTGTAGATAAAATAACCGATCGGGTGTTAAAGTTAAAAAATCGAATAGATTTGGTTCGGTTCGGTTATTAACCGAATAAACGTGGATAACCGATTGGTTACATAAAAATATAAAAAATGTATAGATAAATGATATTTATCAAATGAATATTTATCTAATATAATTAATAATTAAAATTAAATATCAAATTTAAATAATAATGTATCATATTATATTTTCTAAATATATGAATTATTTGAAATATTCCGAATAATATTATTTATTTGTAATTTTATATGATAAAATCGAAATAATCGAATAATAACCGAACAAATTAGAGTTCAGGTTTTACTTTGGTTACAAATTGACATAACCGAACCGAACCGTTGTACAATCGAACCGATTTAAATTCAGTTATTGTTTTTTAAAACCCGAATAATCCATACCCATTATATCCGAACCGAAACCCGAATAATCCGTACTCATTATATCCGAACCGAAACCTGAAATGGCCGGGTCTAGTTTTGCCACAACAAATTGTCTTTAAATTTTCTTTAGGCTGATTTCTGATCAATGGATTATACAATTATCTCTTTTGCAGAAGCACATTGAGTCAAATGCCGATATTACCGTTTCTTGTGTTCCGATGGATGACAGGTGAGTCCCCGAGGATCTTCGTCTTAGAAAAAACTTTGTTCTTATCATAACGTGATCCGAAGAATTCTTCTTGTTTATATTCGACAGTCGTGCTTCGGACTACGGACTAATTAAAATTGATCAATCGGGGAAAATTATCCATTTCTCGGAGAAACCAAAGGGAGAAGAACTAAAGAAAATGGTAACAGTTTTATGTGTTTATAAAATTCTCAATATATGAATCAAAATAATCGAATTTTTGTGGTTTCAGCAAGTCGATACATCCGTTCTTGGTCTACCACCAAAAGAAGCTGCAGAATTCCCGTATATTGCTTCGATGGGCGTTTACGTCTTTAGAACAGAAGTTTTGTTAAAGCTTCTAAACTCAAGTTATCCTTCGTCAAATGACTTTGGTTCTGAAATCATCCCGTTGGCCGTGGATGATCATTATGTCCAGGTTTTGTTTACATAACTGATCCATGAACCGTCATCTCGATTTTTTTTGTGGTATATAAACTTGTTGTAATGAACAGGCATATTTATTCAATGACTACTGGGAGGATATTGGAACAATAAGATCGTTTTTTGATGCAAATTTAGCTCTCACGAAACAGGTCAGACCGATAATTGAAATTAAAAAAACATGTTTGAGGATCACCGGATTCGATTTGACCCATCAAGCAACTAAATGACGTGTAATTGTATCATTTATGATTCCGTTGCAGCCTCCAAAGTTCGAATTTTACGATCCAAAAACGCCATTCTTCACGTCTCCGCGGTTCTTACCACCTACCAAAGTTGACAGATGCAGGGTATAGATGCATTTATTATTACTTTCATTCTCTGTTTTTAATGTTCAGCGTTCAGCGTTTAGCGTTTAGGGTTTAGTTGCTGATCTTTTTCTATATCTTCTTTGGGTATGTACAGATCTTGGACTCTATAGTTTCACATGGTTGCTTCTTACGAGAATGTAGCGTTCAACATTCCATTGTGGGCGTTCGTTCACGTATAGAGTCTGGTGTCGAGCTTCGGGTAAAACCCGCCTCTACTTTTCCACCGAATTATCTCGACAAATGGTAAAGGTTTCGTTATCTCGGGGTTCTAACTTTGCGGTAATTTAGGATACAATGATGATGGGAGCAGATTACTACCAAACAGAAACCGAAATCGCATCTCTTTCAGCGGAAGGAAAAGTTCCCACCGGGGTCGGTCAGAATACCAAAATCAGGTAAACCTCTATTGTCGTATTTATGATATTTATCAAATGAATATTTATCTAATGTAATTAAATGATATTTATCGAATGAATATTTTATCTAATATAATTACTAATTAAAACCAAATATCAAATTTAAATAATAATATATTATATTATATTTTTTAAATATACGAATTATTGAAATATTCGTAATAATTATTTGTAATTTTATATGATAAAATATTTGGTAAAATCGGAATAATTGAATAATAACCGAACAAATTAGAGTTCGGGTTTTACTTTGGTTACAATATTTTATGATATAACCGAATCGAACCGTTGTCGATAATCTCTATTAGATTCATTATCGTGCGTAATCTTGGCCACATTACCGAGAAAGAAGAGGTCATACGTGTACCGTTTTCTATCATGTAGGAACTGTATCATCGACAAGAACGCCAAGATCGGGAAAAACGTCGTAATCGCAAACGCAGATGCAAGTTTTCTTTTCCGACTCATCTCATTTTGATCCGAATTTCCGTGGAGATTGTGAAGTTTGTCTAAACCGTTGTGTGATATTGCAGGGTGTGGAGGAAGCAGACAGAGCAGAAGAAGGATTTTACATAAGATCAGGTATCACTGTTGTTCTCAAGAATGCCACCATCAGAGATGGATTGGTCATTTAGATTTTTTTTTATTAAGGTTTTAAATTAGAGTTTAATGTCTGAACACTATAGTTTTGGGATCTATCAGCAAAATAAGTATAATGTGATAATAATAATAATAATAATAATATTATTATTATTATGAATGCGTACGTCCTCTTTACAATGAATCATAATTTGTCATATTTTTAGTGAGATATAATTTGTAAAGGCATGATTGTAATGGGGAAAAATAGAGGACAGGTAGGTGTCATTTTTTTCTAAATAAATATAAATAAAATAAAATAAAATAAATTATTTTGTTTCCTTGTTAGATTGTGAACAAAATATTCGAACACTTCGTATCTGATCCTATTCGAACCAAAAATTCGAATATCTGAATGCTTAAATACAAATAAAAATATTAGAAATCATATGTTCGCCAAATATAAATATAAATATTAATAATATATTTAATTATCTGAACTATTAATATCTTTAAATATTAAATAGATAATTTATTTAATATATAGATAAATATATATCAAAATTAATTTTAACAATTAAATTGTAAATAAAAAATATTATTTGTTTTATTTTCACATTCATTAAAAATACATATAGATAAATATATTGTATATTTATGATTAGAGAATTAAAAAAATATCATCAGTATTTGATATTTCATTTTATTTATATTGTGTATTTTTTATGTTTTGTGTGATTTGAATTTTAATTTTGGATTATATTTGATAATTATTAATTTTTTATTAAATTTGATTTATGTTTTTTATTTTTCAGAAATTTATGTTCGGATTCCGACGAATATTCGTATATTCAATAAATATTCGTATATAAATATATGAATTTACGAATATAAATACAAATAATAAATTTTAATATTTTTAAATATAAATATAAATAATTAAATATTTACAGACATTCATTATTCACGGTCCCTCCAACTCCAACTGCTTGTTAAATTTTGTTTGGAAACATAACCAATTAAGTACCAAAATGTGTGCCCGCGTGACGTGTCATGATAAGTCTGCAAGTGTTGATGTGTGGCATCTTACTACTTAAATTGTGAAAAAGAAAGTTCAAAACAAACATCTTTTACCTTCGAGCGACTAGTAAAATAGTTTGTGAAATAAATAACAAATTCATAACAAACATGTGAATTAATTTAGAAATCAAATATGTACAATGATAATTTTGTTACAACCTCCTTACAATAAGTGTGTCCGTTTGTCGAACCACTATGTCTATTCGATGCACATTCCGTACGCTCCCGAACGCTATGCACACATCCGTAGGGTCACGCCTTTAGCTTGCACTCTAAGATATGTATAAGTATGACTATCTGATCATTCGGAATGAGCAGCAAAAAATTCGTTTCAACCCCATAAAACTTTCTGGGAAATAAACAGAGTACATTCAACAAGAGATCATTCTCTAGCGATCATTGAATCCTCAAGAAAAAATAGAGAGCAAATTTATGTCTTAGAACACTGCAAAAGCATGCCTCGATCATCACTAATTTTTGGTATCTTTAATTGTTGTTTTCAATTCAATATACTTTAAATTTCTTTATAAATTGTGTATTCAATAACATCCGAACTGACTGGTTCTAACAATGTCATTATGTCTGACATCTCTAAATAGAATTGACTCAAAAAAGTTGATCGTGTAAACTCCATAGCCATTGTCCTTTTGGTCACCTTTAGGAACCATTAAATTAGAGGTGACCAATCTAGATTATAGTTTGCGTTCATTGAAGTATGGGCACCGAGCATGAGAACCAAGAATGAACATCAAAGTATGGGCACCAAGCATGAGAACCAAATATGGGCATCAAAGTATGAGCACCAAGCATTGGCACCATAATATGAGCACAAAGTATGGATAGTAGAGCACTAGGTCATTTTAATAATGTATTTTATTTCTTTAAAGGTTGGAGACTTTCCTATATAAGTAGCTCCAAACCTCATTTGTAAGACATGCAAGTTTTGAGCGAAATACATTTGAGAGTTTTGAAATTAATAGTTCTTAGCCATGACAGGTCTCGGATCTTGATCCCCCCGGTTATTCGCTCTCCTTTCTTTGTTTTCTCTCATAGTTTCTATCTTTTACATGATGTTTGTTATAGACTTCATGTGTGAGTAGTTGCATTGTTATAGAGGATCTTTGAATCCACAAAAATATTATTAACAAGAAGTGCAATGCTTCGTTTGCTATTTTAATTCTTTATATGTATTCTTCATGCGGTATGTTTACCTTGATCAAGTAGATGTATGTGTTAGGGATTTGAGAGATGAACAGGTTTAGAACAATTGGAATTGGATCACGAAAGTAGAGCAATTCCAATTCAGGGTTAAAACGAATGAATCATTAGAGTTTAAGGTATAAATTGGTAGATAAACCACGAAAGTAGGGGGTTTGCTTGTTTATACACGTCTTCTTCTCCTCGAAAGAGGGTTTTAGATATATTAGGATCATACGCCTTTAAAGTATTATGGAGTATGCATGATTGTTAGCAGTTGAAGTGTGATTCTTGGATTACCTAGTGGTGAACCGGTTCCCTAGAGCGTTTGTCTAATTGCTAGAGCTCTTGTTTATATTAGCTTAATTTCTTATATATCTTCAACTATCACTTGCATAATCATCCTAGAATACTTAGGTTTGATTTGTGTTGCGTAGTCCCTGTGGGATCAATACCTATATTATACTACTCACATGCCATGCACTTGCAGAGTTGGTTTAGCTTTTTAACTTGAACGCATCAAGTTTTTGGCGTCGTTGCCGGGGACTATTGTCAACACGTCAGATTATAGTATTTTAAGTTGATTCTTTTTTCTTTTCTTCTTTTCAGTTACTTCGTCTCATTCTTCCTTCGTTTGCAGGTGCGTGCCTAGGTCTCAAGGTCGATCAAATTTGCTTCAGTATAATTCACAAATTGAAAAGACTTGTAGACAACGCAAGAGGGAGAAATCTAAAGGTAAAGGCGAGCATTTTGCTCGAAAGGAAGAAATGGACAACATGAATGCTGATATGGGAGGCGACGGATAGAACCAAGTTTTATCGATTCAACAACAAAATCAGCAACATCCTTCTCTCATACCGCAACATCACGCTGAATTCCAGGAGCAACAAGCTCTTCCTCAAGCACGCCTTCTAAGAGATTATGTGGTTCCTAACGTCAACAATTTGCAGACGACGATTGCTATACCTGCTAAGGGTCGAGGTAGTTTTGAGATTAAACCTCAAATGATTGGAATGATGCGAAAAAATTAGTTTGCGGGGGTTACACATGAGGATCCACACGTTCATCTCACCGATATTCTAGACCTATGTGACACATTTGAGGTGAATGGGATTCCTAGAGATGCGATTAGACTTCACATGTTCCCTTTGTCACTTGGGGGACGTGCTAAGTCTTGGTTACAATCACTGCCACCTGGTTCTATAACTACTTGGGATCAGCTTTGCACGACCTTCCTCTCCAAATTCTTCCCACTGAGCAACAATTTTTAGTACCGTGGGGAGATTACTGTGTTTCGATTCAAGGAGGGAGAATCAACCTTTGATGCTTGGGACACATTTAAGGAATTGTTACGTATATGTCCTCATCACAGGCTAGAGAAGTGGTTAGTTATGCAAATGTTCTACAATGAAATTAATGATGAGCATAGAACGATCCTAGATATGTCTACTAGAGGATCATTCATGGACAAAAGCGTGGATGAGGTGTTCACGTTGATCGATAATTTATGCATGAACCATGCAATGTGGACTGCACCACGGGCTGTGTCACGACGATCTGGAGGAGGCCTCTATGAGGTCAATAGTAAACAAGCACAAGCCAACGTGAACGTCATCTACTGCTAAAACTGTGGGGATACAGAACACATGGTGTTTCAATGTACGTATCAAGGAGAAAAGGAACAAGTGATTACACTCAAATTCAAAGTAATAACCCATACTCAAACACGAAAAATGCTGGTTGGAAGAATCATCCAAATGTTTCCTACAAGAACAACCAACCTATCTGTTTCCAAAGGGGCCAGCAAATGCAACAAGCACCACCCCCATTCCAGCGACCTCCTCACCATTTTCAGCAAGCTCAACAAGCTCCACCGCCTCAACAAGCTTCCACGCCTAACATGGAAATGATATTGTTATTGTTCATAAAGGATTAACAGTGATGTAAGTACTAACATGCAGGAGCTTAAAACACAAATTGAATCCATGAGCACACACATGAAGATGTTGGAGAATTCCATAGCTAACAAACTGCCTCATCATCTCGAAGTCAAGGACACCTTCCAGGTAAACCTGAAATTAATCCACGAGGACATATGAATGCTATATGTTTGCATAATGGCAGTGAAGTAGACAGTTCTCCACCCGAAAACCCCAAAGGAGCCACCGAAGAATTTTTAGGCAAAGGTATGGGTGTGATGAGAGAAATTGAGGCTGAAAACAAGAAAGAGAAACGATACGTTGCTCCACCGGCTTACAAACCGCCTATTCCGTTTCCTTAACGGGTTGTGAGCAACAATCTAGATCAACAATTCAACAAGTTCTTAGAAGTTCTCAAGAAGCTTCAAATCAACATTCCGTTCATTGAAGCACTCCAGCTAATTCCATCATACGCCAAATTCCTAAAAGAGGCCTTTGCAAAGAAGAGGCGTATAGAAATACAGAGATGATAGCTCTCACCGAGGAATGCAGCGCAATACCTTGAAACAAGCTACCAAAAAATTTGAAGGACCCCGAGAGTTTCTCCATTCCATGTACTATCTGTGACATCACCATTGACAAGGCATTATGTGACTTGGAAGCAAGTGTTAGCCTAATGCCACACTCGGTTTATCTCTCTTGTTGCACCACTTTTCCGCTTATTTTTTTTAACGTGATTAGACGACTACAACAATGAATTGTACGACGGGCTTTGAAATACCATAACTCTGCGTAGGAAGCTCCGAATTACATGATATTTTCACATTTTATTCTTGTTGTCGAAATAAATGATGACGCGGGTTTCTGAAGGCAGCCCCACCCCGCTTGTGAGCTCAAAATCCTTTATTTAGGTCGATACGTTGGACTTTAGAGCCAAGAGATGCCCTTTTCGAGTTTCTTAGGATACGAATCTAATTTCTTATCGATATGCCGCTTCCCTTGCGTTTTTCTCTCGGATATTCCTCTCTTTTCCTATTTCCTATTTGCTTTTGTCTCTCGTGTTGCACCACTTTTCCGCTTTTTGTTTTGTTTTAATGTGATTAGAGGACTACAACAATGAATTGTACGACAGGCTTTGAAATTTCATAACTCTGCGTACAAAGCTCTGAATTACATGATTTTTTCATATTTTATTCCTTTATTCGAGATAAACAAGGCCCCGGATTGCGGAAGGCAGCTCGACCCCAATTTTCACCAAGGTAGGTAACTTATATATTCCTGCGGATTTTTTTTGTGCTTGACAATGAGGAGGACACACGTACCCATAATTTTGGATCGATCGTTCTGAGCTACTGCAGGAGCCTTGATTGACGTTCAGAAAGCTAAGTTATCTCCGTGTCGGAGATGAGAATATTGAGTTTAAACTATCAAAATCCTTAAATGAACCCTCACTCAAGGAGTCATGTTTCTGAGTCGACTTATTAGATGGTTTGACACCTGAGACGTTAAAACGCGTAAATACTTCTGATCCTTTAGAACGTTACCAAACATTTGATGTAGGACTCACAGATGAGGATGTCGAGCTTTATTCTGAGTTTATGGATGCAATCGAGGAGCTACAAGAGGTCTCACGAGAAGATCTTCCACCCGAGCCATACTCAGATTTTGCAGAAGACGATGCGCCAAAACTCAAGCTCAAACCTCTCTCTTTCATTACAGTATGAATTTTTAGGAACTAATAAGACTTACCTTCTAATTGTGAGTTATGATTTAAATGTAGATGAGACACAAAAGCTACTTCAGTGTCTTCGAAAACATAGGAGAGTGATCGATTATACCATAGACGACATAAAAGGTCTGAAACCTTCCCTTTGTATGCATCGTATTTTAGTGGAGAATGGACACAAATCCTCCATAGAAGCTTAGAGATGGCTAAACCCAAACCTTAAAGAGGTAGTAAAAAAGGAGATTCTAAAGCTTCTGAATGCAGGTATTATATTTCTTATCTCTGATAGCAATTGGATAAGTCCGGTGCATGTGGTACCACAGAAAGGTGGAATGACTGTGGTGTGTAATGAGAACAACGAGCTAATCTCGGCACGAATAGTCACGGGCTGGAGAATGTGCATTGATTATCGCAAGCTCAACAAGGCAACAAGGATCACTTATCCTCTTCATTGATCAGATGCTAGAATGGTTGCCGAACCACAAGTATTTCTGCTATCTAGACGGGTGCTCGGGTTTCTTTTAGATTCCCATTCACCCCGATGATCAAGACAAGACAACATTTATATGTCCTTATGGAATGTTTGCCTACCACCGTATGCCTTTTGGCCTCTGCAACGCTCCGGCTACTTTCCAGCGTTGCATGATGACAATTTTTTCTGATTATATTGAATATATTATGGAGGTTTTCATGGATAATTTTTCTGTTTATGGCTCTACATTTGATGATTGCCTGCTTAACTTGTCTAACGTGCTTCAACGATGCAATGAGGTGAATATAGTACTCAATTGGAAGGAATGTCATTTCATGGTGAAAGAGGGGATTGTCTTTGGCCACATGTTCTCAGTGCGAGGTATAGAAGTTAACCGAGCCAAAATAGAGGTAATAGAGAAACTTCCACCACCTGATTCAGCTAAAGCGATTCGGAGTTTCCTTGGGCATGCTGGATTATATAGGCGGTTCATCCATGATTTTTCTAAGATCACGAAGCCATTGACCGAGTTACTAGCCAAAGACGCTACATTCCAATTCACGAAGGAGTGCCATGATGCCTTCAACAAAATCAAAGAAGCTTTGATTTTGACGCCTATTATTTAACCACTGGATTGGAGTCTAACTTTTGAAATCATGTGCGATGCTAGTGACTACGCAGTTGGAGCTGTTCTAGGACAACGAAAGGAAAAGTAAACCCATGTCATCTCCTACGCTAGTAAGACACTAGATGGCGCGCATACCAACTATGCCACAACATAAAAAGAACTCCTAGCAGTCGTTTTTGATTTTGACAAGCTCAAATCCTACCTAGTTGGTTCAAAGGTAATCGTCTACACCGATCACATAGCTCTTAAGTATCTCTTTAGGAAAATGGGTGCAAAACCACGTCTTATCCGATGGATACTTCTCCTATGGGTCATTTCCCTTCATCTTATGGACTTCAATACACATTAGTAGGTGTAGATTATGTGTCTAAATGGATAGAGGCCATTGCTGCGCCAACTAACGACTCTAATGTGGTAATTAAATTCTTTAAGAAAATGATATTCCCTCGCGTTGGTGTATACAGAATTGTTATCAGCAATGGAGGGTCGCATTTTATTGCTAGATAATCTGAATCCCTCCTTAAGAAATATAGCGTGAATCATAAGGTTGCTACACCGTACCACCCGTAGACAAGTAGATAGGTAAAGGTTTTAAATCGGGAGATAAAAGAGCATTCTAGAGAAAACTATTTATAGATCCCATAGAGATTGGTTTTTGAAGTTAGATGATGCATTATGGGCGTATAGCACAACATTTTAAACCCCTATTGTATATTACCCCATTTCAGCTTGTGTATGGAAACGATTGTCATTTGCCCGTTGAGCTGGAACACCGCACCTTTTGGGCGACGAAGTTTCTTAACCTTGATCTTAAGAGTGCAGGTGAGAGACGTCTTTTAAAGGTTAATGAGTTAGATGAGATCCGACTCCAAGCCTATGAAAATGCTAAAATCTACAAGGAACGTGCAAAACGTTGGCATGACAAGAAGACTCTTCCTCATAATTTTCAACCTAGTGATCTCATTCTACTCTTCAACTCTCGTCTTTCTCTTTTCCCGGGCAAATTACGCTCCCGTTGGTCTAGTCCATTTCAGGTTTAAGAGATGTTTCTACATGGGGCTGTAGAATTATGGAGTGAAACTAGCGGAACATTCAAAGCCAATGTACAACGCCTAAAGCTTTACCACACCTCTCACCCGATCGAAAGCGAAACCACCATTTCCATTTTCGATCCAACGATCACATACACATGAGACAACATCATGTTAAGCTTAGCGTCATTAAACAAGTGCTCCCGGAAGGCAATCTAGTGCTTATTATCTTTGATTTTCATGCTTATTTTTATGATTAGTAAGTACTAAGAGAGTCTAAAAATAAAAAATAAAAAAATTGAGCACCTCTTTCTTACCCTTCGCTGGAGCCACACCCCTTCGCACATCAGGTGCTTTCGTTTTTTTAACTTTTCACTAGTTTTATCGTATCTTAGCTTAGTTTTCATTTTCTTTATATTTGAATCGTCCCAGACACTTGTCCAATGTCAAGTTTTGTGATGAACCCCGATCCTAGGATGCTTAAGATACCAGCCTCTTCTGTGAATCTTGCATACTGAGTTTAGGTTTACCTAGACATTTGAGCTTATGAGACGGTTGAAAGTGAAAAGGTTGTAATCCTAAGAGAATCCTAGCATGCTTTAGGGTTGTGTTGATAGGGTTGTTAGACTATTTCTCGTTGATTTATCTTCATTCAAGTGGCCATGCTTCATATAGACTGTTTTTGTTTTGATGAGGAAATGTTAAGATGAGTTTTTTTTACTGAATAAAAGCAACACATTTACATTACGCTGTTGATGGAAAATTGCAATAAATGCATGACCTAAAATTGACATGAGTGCATCGATCACTTAGCCTTTTGATAGTTTAGGTCTAAGTGGTGGGGCGAATACATCCTTCTACGTCCTAGGGAAAGGTCGAAAAAAAGATTGCGGACTCAAACGAGTTGCATGAGTATACCTTCAAGGTACCCCAGGTCACATGTAGAAATGGTATTCTTCAAACTCGACGTCCTAGAAACAAAGTGTATTTGCTCAGTAAAAAAAAGAGAAAACCAAAAAGAAAAAAATAATACACAATCTGTATTAGCCCGAATTTGCTTACGATTTGCTTGATGATCATTTTGGTTTAGTATTAGCAGTATCTTTAGAAGAAGGAGGAATCTTGTTCTTTACTCCCAGTGTACTTCATGTTTACTTTTGCTTAGAGACAAGCAAACATTCAAGTCTGGAGGATTATGATCACTACGTTTCGTACACAATTTATGAGCCATATTATGACCGATTTTGATGATCGTTGTGACATTTACATGTGATTATGTATTAGTTTTACTTGTATCTTTTGTTGTTGTGTTTGTAGGATTTAATAAGCGAGAATTGGGGCAACACGGGATAAAAAAATACGAAGAAACGAATGGCAAACAAGAAAAAATTTACTAAATCTTTCCTATAGTTGATTCGTTGACTTTACATATTATAGATATCTTGTAATGTGCTTGATAAACAAGCAAGCAAAGATTTTCTTTTTTTCAATTGCTTTGAGTTTAAGAGAAGAAAATAAATATTCCTTTAGTTTTCTATATATTTGTTCTTTTGTAACGAAGAAGAATCAATGGAACAATATGCAATTTCAGCAAAACGATCATTCCTTTACTTTCTTTAAGGTTATCTAGAGTCTTATGATCTAGGATTTTATAATATCCATAATCATGATCGTTGATAAAAAAATAACCCTTTTCCATTTAGAGTCTTATGATATCTAGTTTATGATCTAGACAATAATATTATTTGAATCTGTTAGATATGAGCATACATCCACTTAATTTATCAATGAGGTAATCGAGTCATAATGATATATAACATATAAGAGAATCTTTCTTGTCAGGATATCTATATATGTCGAACTTAGTATGGACTAAGTATTTTGAATGAATTGTCGAACTTAGTCAAATTAAAGAATTTGAGTTTAGGTTGATTTAAGTGTTTCGGGGGGTAAATTAACACTTACTCCTCATAGGATGTTTTAAAATATTTGTTCCAACCTTATCTCTTTTCCTAAGAGTATGCGTTTTTCCATATTGTTCAAGTTTTCCATTCTAAATGGTCTTACTTTTTCACTCGAATAAGAGCAGTCATCATGACCGAGGCAACAATAATAACGTGTAATGTAGATAGGAAGAAAGAGACATGAAAGCCCAAATAATAATAATAATAATAATAATAATAATAATAATAATAATTGATAGAAAAGATGATTGAATTCTTCGATAGAAAAGAGTAACATTTTTTGTATCTTTAGTCAGTTCATGTACATGAGAATAATTCTTGAATCAAGAAACATTATCTTGCTTGTATATAATTGTAATTGATGTTTATTTTACTTGTTTATATTAGTTAATAGTGATACCCACACATTTTTGTTGTTCATTGCCGTATTTGTTTTGTAAAACCAATAGCTTGAATTCTTCTTATTCCTTGTGTAAGACCGTGATACTACACACTACAAGAAAAAAACGAATTTTTGATGGTCAAATATGTCCGGAAACACAATTCTAGATGGATTCCGGACGGTCCGCGTCCATCTGGAAACGAGAATCCGTAAACTGAATCCATTCGTAATCTGTCCGCAATTATGGATGGAAAAAATAATCCGTAAACTATCCCTAAATACAAATGAACAAAGTAGTCTTTAAAACGTTGAAAAGTTATAAATTTTGTACATGATAAAACGTCGAAATACTAGGATCTTATTCCTTGTGCAAGACCCTAATACTCCATGCATATGATCCGTATCATTGCAAATGTTTAGTTTTATATAAATTTAAACGTCTAGACAATAAATCCTCTGAGATTTCTTCCCATCTAGTCAGGATATAGTACTCTAAGAGTAATGAGGGAGGTTGTATCATATCACAAATAGAGGAGTGTTTCATATTCTTAGAATATGATTCCCTTTATTGGTGTGACAAACCAAGTTGCTCAATCCTTTGTGGCGAATATGATCATGAAACATTGAATTGTTGGCATAGATTTGATATTGCATTTTAAAATATTGACATGCCTCATTCACAAATTTTTTTGTCAATTTCATATGTTCCTTCTATTGTAAAGAATATACTTTCTATCTCCCAAATTACACTAAATTTAATATCCATGCTTTTTCTATTTGTGTATGTTGATTTACATCCAAAACAATATCGTGTTTATCATGGACCTATCTTTGTTTCGTATACAAATTATTGTGTTCATCATGGACCTATCTTTGTTTCGTATACAAATTATTGTGTTCATATATAATATAATTTTCAAATTTATATAGCCCGCGTGTAGAGCGGATATAATCTAATATCATATTAAAATGACACAAAAAATGTTATCCTGATTCAAGATCTTTCTCTCAATTCACCAACTCTCCTCTGAAACTGCATTTATTCACACTTTAGAATAATTCAGACAACATTATGATCGGTGATGAAATATTTTTGCCAATTTCATACGTTCCTTCTATTGCAAATAAAATACTTTCTATCTCCCAAATTCCACTAAATTTAATATCCATGCTATTTCCTATTTGTGTATGTTGATGTACACCCAAAAGCTGATGAAAACCCACAGATTATATTCTTAAATGGTTTTTTTTTCTGCATTATTGAAGGAAGGAGGATAAGATTCCCTAATTGCTCAAAGACAAAACCCGAAAGCAATACCAAACTCTTGATCTTCCAAAGATTCTATCTCGAAAAGATTAAAGAAAAAAAAAACTACCTTAAAAAAGGAATCAGTTCTGAGCCGCGGGAACATTGGAGGAGGCGGCTTTACCAGGTAAGACATTGTCAGGAAGAATCAACTCGGGAGGAGTTTCACGGACGATTCCAAGCATCGAATCATACTCTTCATCCTTACGAGCATACTTCTTGCGAAGAGTCTTCTCGAACTCAATCTCTTCAAATGACTTTGCGTTCTCAGCGGCATGGACCAGAGCCAAGTTCGTATAGTTGTTGGCCGATTGAGAAATGAATGATATCTCCTCTTCTGTTAGCTTTCTCAAGAATTTGGCCGGGTTTCCTCCCCATACCTAAAACATTTACGTTAAATTAACAACCCGAATTACTAACACTGCGACATATGAACATATCGCCAAGCTGACTGTGGGCATGTTTTTGTGTAGAACTTTGAGTCGGAGTTAAGACTCAAAATTAGATTTTATGTTGGTTTCGTCAACTTTTTTTTAAAATCCAAACTCAAAGTCTCGACTCGGACTTTGAATCGTAAATTTTTTTGATGCTCAGTGTTCTAACTTGGATTTCGAGTCCAAAATATGTAAATTACTAAAATACCCTCAAAAATATTGAAATTGATATTTTTATTAAATTGTAACTCGGAAGAGTCCAAAATATATAAATTACTAAAATACCCTAAAAAATATCAAAATTGATAATTTTTATTAAATTGTATAATTAACATTATATATATTAATTTGTTATTTTTAAAATATATTAAATTATTTTATATGTAACTTATAAATAATAATAATAATAATTATTATAATCATTATAATTTTTTAAGTGAAATTAATAAAATGATTAATAAATATAATTTATATGTAAAATTTATATTTTGGTAATTTTTTTACAAACATCTTAAGTCAAACTCTAATTTTTATGAAAAACTAAATTAAACTTAAATTTTAAATCTAAACTCTAACTTTGAAAGTATCAAACAAACAACTTAAAATTTGATTCCAAATTAAAACTTAAACTCTAATTTTAAACTCAAACAAAAAGTTCTCTAAAAGAACATGTTCAGGGTTTTAGGGTTAGAGCAAGTGCATGACAAACTAATCCAGATATGAATCAATCATTTAATAGCAATCAGAAAGAACCCAGAAAAATTTCCTATTCGTTTCGTCATAACCTTATCAAGAACCAATTGAAAAATAATAGAGAAAGAGGTGGCCGGGCATCTTCAAAAAGACGAATCAATTGCATTTTGGGGAACGGATTTTTATCAAATACCTCTCCAGAAGGAATTTTAGTGTTCTGTCTCACAAGGGCACCTGCAGCAACCATGGCATGCTTCTCAACTACAACACCATCAAGTAATGTAGCTCCCATGCCAATAAAAGCCTCGTCCTCAATGGTACAGCCATGGAGGACAGCACTGTGACCTATCAATTCGTTCATTTTATTGAAAAGATATAAGATAATTCACAGATCATATACAATCTGAGTAACAAAATGATTACTTTTAGTTTACCTACTGTAACATTGTCCCCAATAATAGTAGGAAGGACCTTCCCACTTATGTTGGATTTAGCAACATGAACAAGGGCATTGTCTTGAATATTGGTTCGAGATCCGACACTGATGCTATTCACATCCCCTGAAAAAGCCAAGAACATTAAAAGATTTTCATCTGATTAATACGAATTGCACATCAGTAAGTAAAGATCATCAGATAAACCACTGAATTTACAAGTAAATTCAATTTAAAAACAATAAAGAACAAGACTGACGACCATTTAAGACGAAGCCATACAATACAACTAAGAAAAATACCGAAGCCTCACCTCGTAGAACACATCCATACCAAATGGAGGATCCTCTTCCAACCTGAACATCACCAATAACAGAGGCACTTGGAGCCACGAACGCGTCCTTATCAACCAATGGAGCTTTGTCGAACACGTTCATCAATGTCCGATGTCTCGACACTGCGGAAAACAAGACCCACAAATTCGCGACAAATTAGGGAAAATGGAACCAGAACCATCATTCACCGATCCTCATTTCTCGAATCTGAACCGTAAAAAACTGAGAATCGAAGCGAATACAAGGGAAACGGCGGAGGATCTAGGGCTTACGCTGTTCCTGGAAGTAGTGAGTGCCTTGAAGACGACAACCCAAGCGATCGAGGGCTTGACCAGTCTCACGGATCCAGAACCCGACGGTGTAGATTGTTCGGCCTAGGGTTCCCATTTCTCTTGCACCGATATCAAGCGAGAGAGAGAGAGAGAGTTTGTCTTTGTTGCCCAAGAAGTTGGAGGGCTGGAAATGTAAAATGAGAAAAATATGAATGGTATAATAATCATTTAAAGTATTATGAAATAATTATTATCTGAATGTCTTTTGAGATTCTAAACTCTTCGTATTTTGTCCATCATTAATTCTATGTGATTATGACAATTCTATCTATTTATCTACATTGTTTTGTCTCTTCATCTATCCTTGTAAACAAAGCGTTGTATGGGCTAAAACAATCTGGACGGATGTGGTATAATCGTCTTAGTGAATATTTGATAAAAGAAGGATATAATAATGATCCTATATGCCCATGTGTATTCATAAAAGGATCAAAATCAAAGTTTGTTATAATTGCGGTTTATGTTGATGATTTAAATGTGATTGGAACTCCTGAAGAGTTATCACAAGCTATGCAATGCTTAAAGAAAGAGTTTGAGATGAAAGACCTTGGAAAAACAAAATTTTGTTTAGGTCTTCAAATTGAGCATCTGGAAGATGGAATATTTTTGCATCAATCATCTTATATAGAAAAAGTACTTAAAAGGTTTTACATGGATAAAGCGCACCCTTTAAGTACTCCTATGGTAGTAAGGTCATTAGACATTAATAAAGATGTCTTTAGACCACGTGAGGAAAATGAAGAATTACTTGGTCCTGAAGTACCATATCTTAGTGCTATTGGAGCACTAATGTATCTTGCTAATAATACACGTCCTGATATATCTTTTGCAATAAGTTTATTGGCAAGATATAGTTCCTCGCCAACTCGAAGACACTGGAATGGTATAAAACATATCTTTAGATATCTTCGAGGGACCACAGATATGGGCTTATATTATAATAACTTATCAAAACCAATTTTAGTTGGTTATGCAGATGCTGGATATTTGTCAGATCCTCATAAAGCCCGATCTCAATCTGGGTATGTATTTACTTGTGGGGGAACCGCAATTTCATGGCGTTCTATAAAACAAACATTGGTAGCCACTTCAACAAATCATGCAGAGTTATTAGCTATTCATGAGGCAAGTCGTGAATGCGTTTGGTTGAGATCATTATCTCAATATATTAGGGAGTCATGTGGTCTCCCAATTGATAAAAATATCCCTACAATATTGTTTGAGGATAATACTGCATGCATAGCTCAATTAAAGGATGGTTACATTAAGGGTGACAAAACAAAACATATTTCACCTAAATTTTTCTTTACTCATGATCTTCAACAAAATGGTGAAATAGATGTTCAACAAATAAAGTCTAGTGAGAATCCAGCTGATTTATTCACTAAGGCATTACCTTCGAGATCATTTGAGAAGATGGTTTCTTTAATTGGAATGCGTCGTTTGAAAGATATAAAATAATGATCTTATCAGGGGGAGAAAAGATATGTGTTGCACTCTTTTTCCCTTTTACTAAGTTTTTCCTATTAGGTTTTCTTAATAAAGGTTTTTAACGAGGCAACATATCTATTCCATATCATTAAGGATATGTATTCTTTACTAGGGTTTTTCTCTACGGGTTTTACCTAGTAAATTTTTTAATAAAGCATATCCCAATTACTCAATAGACATTCAAGGGGGAGTATTATGAAATAATTATTATCTGAATGTCTTTTGAGATTCTAAACTCTTCGTATTTTGTCCATCATTAATCCTATGTGATTATGACAATTCTATCTATTTATCTACATTGTTTTGTCTCTTCATCTATCCTTGTAAGCCTATAAATAGAGGCAACTTCATTTGTAATTGTACACTTGAGAAATCATTCTTCAATAAGAATTATCTCCTCCTCTCTCCTGCTCTCTTCTCTTAATATTGTTCTATTTCTTTTACAATATAAAGATCTTAGACGCTGCATTTTGGAGCTCCCTTGAAAGTTTCGACTTCCTTTGGAGCACAAATTAGACCCGAAACCTCGGATTATGTCCAAGTTCGTCCGAAAATTATAGTAAATGGGATTTACAGAAGTCGTGGTAATCCGGGTTTCGGGACGGGTTCTTCGGGTTTAGTTCGGGTTCGAGTTTCTCGAGTTATTAAAATTGAACCTAAAAAACCATTTAGTTTTCGAGACGGATTCCTCGAATTTCGGTCCAGATTCGGTTTGTTAGGTTTTTGAAACATTGAATCCAAAAAATCCGAATTGTATTTGGATTATTCAGATATTTCGGGTAATTCGGGTTCTTCGAGTTTTTTGGATTATTTAAATACGGATAATTCAAGTTTTAAACGGATTCGGGTTTTAAACGGTTTTTCAACGTGTGAGTGAGAGGGAGATGGAGTTGTATCATGACTCACGATTTAGGTTAGGGTTTAGTTTTTTTCGGGTTGTTCGGGTTTCTCGGGTTATCCCGCACCTGAACCCGGATCGATCCGAACCCATTTGAGTTTTTTATATTGAACCCATATGGGTTTTCTATAAAAATCGTATATCTCATGAGTTGGGTTATTCGGGTTTGGTCGGTCCGGATCGGTCTGGATAATCCGAAATGCCCACCCCTAATTTACAGGTCTATTTTATCTTTGGTCAAGGCCGGTTTAATTAGCAACATAAAAATTGTTGAAATATATATGTTATATTATGATTTATAGATTGATTCAATATCATGGATATTATGTTAGAACCACACATTGACGAGAATGTGTTAATCTCTTCCAATCATGAACAATTTCTTAGATTATTAGAATGCAAACATTATTGAATGTATATATCATCGATCCTTTATAACTATCAACAAATTCTTAGATTATTAGTAATGCAAATATTGTTGAAATGTGTATGCCATGTTATTATCCATTGATTGACTCGATACAATGGATATCATATTAAGAAATTATACATAAATGAGTGCATTGTGTCGATCTCTTACAAGCATCAACAAGTTCTAAGTAATACAAACATTAGCAAAATATGTTTGTCATTATAATCCATGGATTGTCTCAATATAATTGACATTGTGTTATGAATCACACATTAATGAGTTCATTACGTTGATCCTTTACACATATTAACAAGGTCTTAGATTATTAGTAATACAAGCGTTGTTCGAATGTGTATGCCATTTTATAATCTATAGAATGATGATGCATTCCAAGTTAAACTAATTAACTTAAACTACCCGCAAGTGCACGGCACGTGTGTAGACTCTAGGTGTCGATCCCACATGGACTATGCAACAAAAACTAAACTCAAACTAGAAATCAAACTTGCTACGATGAAATGTTGGTTTTAAGATGAAATAACGAAAATGAATAAACTACGAGTTATTGACAATGAGATAAACGTTCTAGGATACGGTTTCACTGTAAAGCTTCCGAAACCAACAATCGATCTATCCAATCATGCATTCTCAATTAAGATATCTAAGACGGACGATCCTAATGTAATTCCTACCCTCTCTCAAGGCATATGAACGTGATTTAATCGAGTTATCCCCTACTTCGTGGCTAATACCTCAAACTAAATCCATACATTCTATGATTCATCCGATTAACTCTCAACCATTACTATCCTACTTTTGTGACCTAGTCTCGGTTGTTCTAAGCCTGGTCATCTAGAACTAGAATTCTTCTTGCGATCCTTCTCCTAATCCCTAACACATGCATCTACTTGGCCTTCGTAAATACAAGACGATTCAACACTGAGACAAAGAATAAATTAACAAAATAGGAAAATGTATTCATGATTAAATCGAAAGAGGTTTCGGGATAGCAATGAGCTAATCCCTTCTCCTAGAACTAAAAAACTACTCAGACATGAGTTTGAAACCAAACAACATAAACGAAATAGAATGTCTAAGGAGCATAGAAATTCAAACGAGGCGTAGTCCTGATTGGATGAATCCTCTCGTGTTGAATTGCGCTCAAAATGGAGGTAAGTAGGCTTACCAAGTCATGCCCGACCGTGCATGGTATGTAGCATGGTCGGGCATGCATCTATTCCTCATTTTTAGAACGATTTAATCAGACGTCCAATCGTGTTGTTTGGATGCCTGGGTCGTGCCTAGCACTTGGGGTATTTGGTGCATTGAACGCTCGACCGTGCATGGTGTCACACCCGACCGTGCACTCTTCCAAAAGAAGTGCCTAGCTAATCGTGCTTCATAACTGCCCGGGCCGTGCATCACTCTCGAGGGTGTTTGATGCATTGAGTGTCCGATCGTGCATTGTGTCATGCCTGGTCGTGCATGTGGTGCTTCAGTTAAGCCCGGTCGTGCATCATTAATTTCTCGACCGTGCTATGCTCCTCACTTCAGTCCTGTCATGTGTGCCTGTGTCTGACCCATTCCTTGTCCGTTTCTTATCTCGTTTGCTCCGTTGTGATGACTACTAGAAAATTCAATATTGCAAACGGATTTTGCAAACTACGAGTTCTGTCCCTAAATTTAGGGACGGATTATAAACAGATTAGGGATGGATTTCATTATCCGTCCCTAATCCGTCCAGACTTTTGTGTACAGAGGAACCGTCCCTAATTGATCCACAAATACGGACGGATTAGAAACGGGTGAGTAGGGAGTCCTGGATTAGGGACGGTAGAGCATAGGCGTCCACAATTTGCGGACAACGACACCTTCCGTCCCCAAATTTACGACGATACGGCGGTCGTCCCTAATCAAGGACTTTAAAAAACAAATTTAGGGATGGATTCAGGACGACTCTTGGACAACTATTTTCTTAGTCCGTAATCCGCCTATAATTCATCTATAAATTATCTATTTAAGTCCTCAACCATTGATCCATTTTTCATAAACAACTCTCTTATCTTTCACCACATATCTTTTTATTGTTTGCGATTATAATGACATCTTCATCAAGATCGAATATTTTTGTTTCTAGACAATGGATGTACAGAAGGATTGATCTAGAAACTCAAGGTATATCGAAGGAGTTTATAAAAGGCGTCGCATAGTTTATGACAATGGCGACAAATCAACTAGTTTACAAAGAAACGGGTAAGTTGGTTTGTCCATACGTCAAATGCAAGAATGAAAAATTTGTTAATAAGAGAACTGTTTGGAAGCATCTTTATTTAAGATTTTTTACTCCGAATTATTTCATGTGGTTATGTCATGAAGAAAATTTTGCACCACGACCTAGTAATGTTGTGGAAAACTTTAGTAGGGGCATTGTACATCATGATTTCTCAAGATGTAGAAATGAACCCTTATATGGAAATGGTGCAAATGTACGTGACAGAAATGGAAATATTGAAGAAGATCCGAATGAAGAAGCAAAAAGTTTTTTGAAATGCTCGAAACTGCTTGGCATCCACTTTATGATGGTTGTAGAAGTGGTTTATCACAGTTATCTCTGTATGCACGTTTAATGAATTTGAAGACTGAAAATAATTTGTCTGAGAATTGCATGGATTCGATATTGCAATTAGGAAGAGTATTTTCCAGAAGATAATAATGCAGTAGACTCCTATTATGAGACAAAGAAGATGATGAGATCTTTGGGTTTATTGCCATATCAAAAGATTGATGTTTGTCAAGACAATTGCATGATTTTTTGGAGAGAAGCATCACATATGAGTAATTGTCGATTTTGTGGAAAAGGTTAGTTTTATTAACAAAGAATGGAAAATCGGTTCCATATCATCGTATGTGGTATTTACCAATTACAGACAGATTAAAAAGATTGCATCGATCTGTGGAGACCGCAAGCGACATGAGATGGCATGCTGAGCATTTAAGTCGTGAAGGAGAGATGTATCATCCCTCGGATGGTGAGGTGTGGAAACATTTTAACAAGGTATATCCTGATTTTACAGCTGAGAGTTGAAATGTCTATTTAGGCCTTTGTACCGATGGTTTTAATCTATTTGAGATGTCTGGGAAGAATTATTCATTGTGACCAGTTATAGTGATATCTTACAACTTACCACTGGATATGTGCATGAAAAGGGAATTTTTGTTCTTAACAATAATGATTTTCAGGCCTAATCATCCGAAAAGAAGTTTGGATATATTTTTTCAACCACTTATTGAAGAATTAAAAGAATTATGGAATTGAGTTCAAGCGTACGATGTCTCGAGGCGACAAAATTTTATGTTACGAGGTGCTCTCATGTGGACAATAAGTGATTTTCCAGCTTATAGTATGTTATATGGATGGACAATGAATGGTCGATTGGCTTGTCATATTGCATGGAGGAAACATATGCTTTTCAGTTGAAACATGGACGAAAGACGAGTTGGTTTGGTTTGATTGTCGCGACACGTTGGAAGAGGCGGTAAAACGAGAAATCGCCCTCAGTCTGAGGAAAGTGGTAACCTGTCATCTCATTCCCGACATTCCATTTCAGGATTTTCAAAATATATGAATCCAAATTTCTTCCGGAACACTGGATCGACGCAATATACTCTTTATTATTCGTAAATTCAACCACCATTTGATCCAGTAATGCATCACGAACCTGAGATGCATGATGAACCAACTGTAGAAGAAATTTTATCAATGGATGAAGAACAACGCAAACTTCCTCGTTTAGACCCTAATCATGGAGACGTCGCATTATGGTACGTATACTTACGTTCAAATATAAATTATAAATAGTTAATTAAATGTCAAATTATCTTAATTTTGATTTGTAGGTTTAGATTCGATCCACTTTCTCGCCACATAATAAAGACGATGAAAGCTAATTAAGATCGGCCTTGTTACAACTAGACACAGACCTATCCAGAAACTAAGGAACGATGGTGGAAATCATTTGTGGTATGTTTTAAACAATTTTTTAATTTTATCAAGTAATTGAAATTATTGTTTAAATATAATAAGATTTTTATTATTTTAGAAAAAAATTATTGGAGACCCGAACTTACCGGACTAGTAAAGTCCGAATTTGAACGGGTTGCGGGAGTTCATCTCAAGTCTATCGTAAATGACTGTAAAAAAAAGAGAGACGAAAGGAAAACCCCTTTGGATAGCGGAAGATGTTTGGGACCAGATGTGCGCATATTGGGATGATCCGACATTTAAGCAAACAAGCGAGCAAGCAAGTAAATCTCGCGTTCTGATAGAGAAGGATACGTGATGAACGTACATACGAAAAGATCTCGTTCTTTTGCGCAAGTATACAGAGATTTGGTAAGCTTTATAATACTTTTTATGCATTTATAAAATTAACATTTGACTAATATTAAACTTATATCTTTTTTATTTGTTTGAGGCGAAAGAGAAAGGATCCAAACCATCGTATCTAGAATTATTGGAACGTACGCACGTTATGAAGTCTGATGGTTCGTGGGTAGATCCCAAGGCGAAACGTCTTCACGATGAAGTTGAAAACATGACAGCGAAACGAGTATCGCAAATTCCCCCGGGAGAAGACGGAACACAAACTACCCTTAGTGAGGAAGAGTACAACGAGTTGTATCTCGAGGTAAATTAATGACATTTCAATATGATACAATTTTACTATTTATAATTGTCATTAAATCTCGATATTTGTTTTACAGCAAGTTACGCCATACAGAGGTCGTATTTTCGGACTTGGTGGAATGGCCTCAAAACATTCAACTTCCTCCAAGGGTAAAGAAAAAGTATCAGAGTACGAGTTCCGAAATACGTTATCAAAAGTGTTCGAGGCGCAACATGAATCCGAAAGGCACGTTGAACAAGCACTAAAACAATCACAAAAGCAAGCTGAACGATCAGAAATGCGAATGGAACAGTTCCTGCGAATGATGAAATCGCAAATGCCTAACATCGATTGGGATGCATTTCAGAACAATGATTCTGATCACGATGATTCGGAAATACCTCCAACAGATTAGTATTAAAAATGTTAGTCATATGTAATTTTTATTTATTGTCTACCGATAGACACTGGAATTACTCTCTCCAAAGAGGATTGTCCTTAGACACAAGAAGAGAGAGAACGCATGAGTAGGATCCCATACGCTATCGCAGTGGGAGCCATCATGTATTCCATGACATGTACGAGGCATGATGTAGCCTTCGCGCTAAGTGTAGCGAGTCGGTATCAGGCAGATCCCGATGAGGAATACTGAAAATTGGTGAAAACCATTCTCAAGTACTTGAGAGAACATGCTTTGATCTTTTATGAGATCTTGGTTCCTTCGCCTGGGCAATAGCCCAGGCGAAGGAACCAAGATCTCATAAAAGATCAAAGTATGTTCTGCGGAAGTACCATCTAATAAGGGAAATCGTATAGCGTGGGGACGTTCAAATCTAGAAGGTAGAAGGAAAAGAAAATGCAGCAGATCCATTCACAAAGGCGCTTGGTTCAAAAGAGTTTGATAATCACAAGTTGAAGATTGGATTGAAAAACATGACATGCTCGAATTAGTTCTAGGAATAGTACCATTGTTGTAACTATTTAAGAGCTATTTTTATATCATATATTTTTTAACACTTATGAATAAATAAAATGGCATTATTTTATCATTTTGATGATATTTGCATAATATATATGTGTATATATTTTCATAGCTGGTATGATAGAGTCCATGATTGAGTTTAGAAACTTGTCATCATGATAGAGATCATGATAAAGAGAGTCAAGTTTTGGTAAAACTTAATCTAAATCGTTCTTGATCATAGGATAACTAATTGGACGTTAGTAATCCGGATAGATCAACATGGATGTGATGGTTTCTATTTGATAGAAATTAGTAGATCTCTTTTACTAAATCATATGTATGGATGATGTGCATAGAGATGTGATCATTGAACAGACCCTAAGGGAGAATTCCTAATGGTTACTTTACCATTGAACTGTCAATAGGAATTTCTCTGGAAAGATTAGAATATTATGATTTCCTTAGACCTAAAATCAACATGGTAACTGACAAGTTATCTACCATTCTTTGATTCTGGACTCATTATGTCTTGGGATGTAAGTTGAAATTATATTAGGAATGATTAGATGCTTGTGCAGTTAGTGATTGATCAAGATGGAATCCGTCAACTCTAGGTAAAGAGTTTGAGCTCTATGTTATCAGCAACATAATGACTGAAAAGACCTCCAGGGCACT
>CM071872.1:36889248-36914927 GCA_036759665.1 Gynandropsis gynandra | reverse complement strand
TTATGTTAGGCATGAAACATAGTTGATAATCTATTAGGACTTGACAGTTAAACCATGTCCTAGGATTATCCAGAGCTGTAAAGACGGAGGGAAATAATAAAATTGTCCTCTATCATGGTTCTACGGAGTAAGGATGTTTCTTCACACTATCTGGTCGTTGAGGAGTGCTGCTAGACGCCAACCTCGATTAGTTAATTAGTAAGACTAATTGACTACTAGTTTAGTGATGAACCTACGAGAGTGTCTCGGTATCTGCTTGTGATTGTTAGACAATCAGTGTGGAATGCAGTTATATTCATCCGCCAGCACCGAAGAATATAATTGTATTTGGTTTTCTTTTGGGTTAGTACATAAGATGTACGGGTAAGTATGTGTATGGAGATACATGTACTTCGACTATATGAGATATTACGTAAAGGCAAGTGGGAGATTGAAAGTATTATGCCATTTATGTAATATTTTCAATAGTTTGGGTTTAAGTCGTAATTATTAAAAGTTAATAATTATAAATAAACGAAAAATGAGTTTTCGTTATCAGATTTTCAGAATCACAAAATCAAAACCCTAGTAGCCGTCAGAAAGAAAAGAAAACCGAAGAACAAAAAACAGTTTTCGTTCTTCCTGAATTCCGCATCAAAGTAGATCTGATCTCGGCGTGGATACGCGTAGAGGGCTTGCATTATCAAGCCTTGCATCCGACTATCGTACGTTCAGCGAAAAGGTATTACGAAAACGTTTCTTAATTTTTTCATCGTTGAAACCCCGAAAAACTATTCGTTAAACATGACTAGATCTATAATCGGGTTGAAAAAACGCGTTTCCGCACTAAATCAACCCTACAGGTTCCTATAAGGAGACGAGCACGAAAGGAGCAAGAAACATGAGCATCGGGCAATGTTCGACCATTGCACATTTTTGCTCAGCCAAGATGCTTGAAAAACGCTCAACCCGAGCATTTTCTCTAGTCAAATTTAGGTTCATTAGGATTCTTATTGGTTGGAACTTTTTATTTAGTTTTTTAGGTTTTAGGGTATGCGGCGCTCTACCGAACGATTTTAACGACTTTTTTAAATTAGCTTATTTTAACTCATTTTATTTTATTTTTCATTATTGTTTGGACCCTATAAAGAGAAGACTCATTGTATGATATTGAAAACTAAATTATGATGATTTGATAGTTTTTTTCTTTGCCAATCTTAGAGATTTAGCTACCAAAGTCTTGGAGTGATTTCAAGTTATTCACAAACTTATCAACACTAAATCACAAATGTTTTGTTTCGTTCATTGCCTTTGAATTTCTTTAGTCAAGTTATAGTCTGGGTTTAAGACGCATTTTCTTTGGAAAGACAAGTTCTAGATTCTACTATCAGGTTGCTAATGATTTTCATTCCAATTTCATCCTCCTAACAATAAAATGTCTTATTAAATTGCTACTATACTAAAAGTAACATGTCAGATCATGTATTAGTTCTAATGTTATACAAATTCATTAATAATTATGTGATAAAATAGTTCATGTTTTGAGGATTATTATGATATTTCAATTTTTATAATCCACTGAAAGTTTTAAGTAACACAAGCCTTTGGAAATAAAAACATGTATTATTTTATTAGTCGAAACATATAATTCAAAAGTTATTAATCGTAAATTACTAGTCGCTTCATATTCGTCGCGATTTTATAGTTGCTTGAAATATTGTTAATGAGGATAAGACTCTACCCAAAAACACAAGAACCAGTTACCAGAGCTAAGGCTAAGACGATGCAAAATGTGTTCACTCGACTAGTGGGAGATAACTTGCTAAGACACCACAGGGCATCAAGAGACGTCAATGGAAGCTTATGTGATGTTCCTACAAGTGGACGCGTTTGAGAGGAGCAAAAGCTAGGACAACTAGAGGCGCTTGGCCTAAGAAAAGTTCCATTTAACCCGGGCAAACCTACTGGATAGAGGACGACCAATGCACCCGATCTGAGTAGATGACCGCTCTATTTGAGCGAATCCTCTGAACCCATGAAGCATGTAAAAGGCTTGACCGCTCGGCCTAAGCAGTGAGGGACTCAGCCGAGTAGAGGACTTAATTGAGCATAGTTGTTGCTTCGCGAAACGTACATTAGTTTTCATGGAATTAGGATCAAGACTTAACGACATTCGATCGAGCAGTTGCATCGCTCGATTGAGCATTTGTGTGGGTTTAGTTAAGTTATCTTATTTAATTTAGTTTCCATTATTATTTGATTTATATTAATAGAGGACCTATTGTATGATATTATTATCTAAGTTTTGATTAATACAAATTGTCTTTTTCTTTCTAATCCTAGAGATTTAGTTATCGAATTCTTGGAGAGATTCTAGTTTGTTCACCAACTTATTAACACTAGATCATAAGTGTTGTGGCATTATTTGTTGAGTCCAAGATTCTCTAGTCGGGTTATAATCAGGGTTTAGAATGTCCTTTCTTCGAGAAGACAATTCTAAGTTCTCTTATCAGGTTGCTAATAGTTTTATGCAAATAAAATCGTACTGCGCTAAGAACTCTACATACACTACGATTACTTTATATGTTTTTTTTTTTTCAAAGAAGTTGCACCCACCGAGAGTACTTTTTTAATTGCTTGAGATCATACTTAGTTATGATACATTAATATTTCCCATAACGACTTCATACATACATTTTTTTATTTAGTCACCATTTTATATAATATATTCTCATCTTTAACCTATTAATGTATCTTCTTTTAGCCAAAATAAAATGTTTCAAAATTATCAAATTGCATAGATAAAAATTTTCTTTTTGAGGACATTTATGTCGCATTTTATTTCTCCCGACTACATTAGAAAATAAAATATAATCGACCATAAAGTGCGAATTTACCTTACAACTTTTTATAGTGGAAACAAGTTTCTTGATCACACTTAATTAATACAATATATTACTCATTCATCATTTTATAATATATTTTCATTTTTAATCCATATTTGTATTCACATGTTTTCAAATATCAAATAAAAAAGACAAGCATTGTCATTGAGGGAACATTTATGTCCCATTTATGTCGAATTTTACCTTACCCAACTCTAGCCTAAAATCTCAATAAAATCTATGAATCTATATCTTAGGAAAGGACTACAACAAAAAACAATTAAAGAGAAATGTTAAGAGAATCTTAGTTCATCTCTATCGTCATCATTACCTGGCCTTTGACTTGTCTATGCTGATGGTTTGATTATATGATGAAGTCCGATATCTTTTTTCACTCTTTTGCACGAATCGAACGACTCTGTCTCTAGAGATGACAATTTGGGTTGGGTTTAGTGGAATAACTTAACCCAACCCATTTATAATAGAGATGGGTTTTTAATAAATGAGTATAAATTTATATAGGTTTATTGGGTATAAAGCCCATTTACAGTAAGTTTAATGAGTTTTATCCATTTAATCCGTTAGACCCATATATCATTCACTTCAAATTCAGCATCATTCTGAATATCCGATTCTGATCTATATTTTACCCGATTTTTATCTGAATTTTAACCCGATTTCACCCAATTTTAATACGATTTCACCGAATTTCAAATCGATTTCACTCACTTTAACCCGATTCACCCAATTTTAACTCAATTTCACTCAATTTCCCCGAATTTCAACCCGATTTTACCTAATTACTCGATTTCACCTTATCTCAACCCGATTTCACACAATTTTAACTCGATCACCCAATTTTAACCCGATTTCACCTAATTTTAACTCAATTTCACCCAATTTCTACTCGATTTCACCAAATTTTAACTCGATATCATCAAATTTTAACTCGTTTTCATCCAATTTCATCGGATTTAATCCGATTTCATCCAATTTTGACTCAATTTCACACAATTTCACCCAATTTTAACTCGATTTCACCCATTTTTATCGAGATTAAATTCAATGACATTGGGTGAAATCAGGTTGAAATTCGGTGATATTGAGTGAAATCGAGTTAAAGTTTGGTGGATTGGATGAAATCGAGTTAACATTTGGTGAAATTGGGTTAAAATCGGATGAAATGGAGTTAGAGTTAGATGAAATTGGGTTGAAATTCAGTGAAATCGGGTAAAAATTAAGTAAAATTGGGTAAAATCGAGTTAAAATTGGATAAAATCACGTTAAAATTCAGTGAATTTAGATGAAATCGAGTTAAAATTGGGGGAATCGGTTTCATAAATTATTGTTTTGAATATTAAAACATTAATTATAATATCTATTGTATATAAATATATATATATCATAAATGTTAAATGATAAAAATATATATACAAAATGATAATTATATGAATAAACGCGTTAAATCCGTTGAATCTGTTTAACCCGACTTATATAACTCATTATTAGATGGATCAGGTTGAGCCCAACCCAATTATACTATAAAACCATTTTCTTTTAATAGGTTAGGTACAACCCAACCCATTGACATCTCTATATGTCTCTATTATTTATTATCTCTCATTGTAAAGTGTTGACCTCCTACTTATAGAAAAGCTCTTCAGCTTTTAAATATTCATATTTAAATTATTAAGTAAAATAAAAAACGCTCGATCGAGTTTTTGCAGCTCAGACCGAGCGATCAATTGTTCTGTGTTTTTCCTATACAATTTAGAGCTAATTTTGACTAAATCTCGCACATCGCTTGGCTGAGTCCACAAACGTTCGGTTGAATGAACCTATGAGAGTAACTTTGGTGCTTCATTCTACCTAGAGTGATTAATTGCTCTACCCGAACAATTTCTTGGGGAATTTTGTACATGTCTTACATTTACGCTCGACCGAGTGATTTGATGCTCGAGCCGAGGGATTTCTCAGGTTCTATCCTTGATGCTTGTCTTGTGCCGAAATCTTGTCATGTTTTCATAATGTGCTCCTTAGTCCTTGTTGCCTACAAGATTATAAAATGAATAAAAGAAGGTGTGCAAAGAAACTAAAGAGGCTAAAATAATCTAAAACGCAATAGAAATATGCAACTAATTATGGAGTGAAAATAGCAAACTTATTTTTTGCTGATTCTCGAGAAAACATAATCTATGAATAACACTTGAATAGAATCACAATGCAAATCGAGATCATCAAGGATTTCAAGATCATTCATTCCCGCTTTTGCCTATGTTAATCGTGAACTAAATTGAAATAGTTTTCTATAGAGTTCTTTAACTACAGAAAGATTATAAGTCGTGGGATTTATATTAATACTAGGAATATTTTTAGAACGAACTAAAAATGCTACCAACTGTATTTCTTGAGTTTATTTGTTGCTTTCTTAAGGATCAGTTGGTACAAATAGTTTCGGTAAAACAATTTTCACTGATTTTCTTTTTTACGGGACTTGGCCTTTTCAGTTCGTGTTATTATTTATATTTTATTATTTTAAATTTTTTGTTGGAATTTGGACTTTTTGGTCTTTTCGTATATTTTCTTTTCTTTTTACATGTATGTAATTATGATCATATGTAAAAGGTAAAGAGAATAAAACCATGACTAACACTCACATGTTATAATTGCCGCCACCCCTAGGCTAGATTCGTGGCTCTTGTTTGAGTGACGATTTATGACTATAGAGACGATAAACTAAAAAAATGAAAATGACTTAATACCCTAAAGAATGAGGAACAAATCTTGGAGAAATATATAAGCTCGAAACTAAGTTTTAAGAACGATTCTAAGATGTCTAAGTGTTAAGTTATTCCATAGAATATTAAATTCAACCTAAGCTCTAATCCTCTAGTTTGACTAAGTTCAAAAATTTGTTCGAGAAACTTAGTTGATACTATGTTCGGTATTCATAGCTATTTGGGCAAGAAAGTTTCTCTATTTTCCTATACATCATTCGATTATATTGTGGTTACATGAAGTGTATGCTCGTTCATGTCTATTGGATTAATAAATTTTGTTTTATTACTCTATAATGAACATAAATGCAACCTAAGTAGTGGCTAAGATATCAATCTATGCTTCCCTTACACTTAGACTTGACACCATTCTTAGTGTCTAACTAATCATGAGAGAGACAACCATGATAGATAAGGAAAAAGAATGATCGTAACACATAACCTCAATATCACAAGAAGTAGTGATGTGTTTGTGCACATGTTTTTCCTATACGTGTTTTCGGTGATCACACTACAAAAAAACAGGCTTTTTCCAACGGACATATCCGTTGGAAAATGCCTAAATTCCGTTGGAAAGGACTCTTTCCAACGGATTCCCGTGCGTTAGGAATTGGTCGTTGAAAATTCCGATCCGTTGCAATTCACAACGGTCTTCCAACGGATAATATCCGTTGCAACATTGTAACGGGCACACTATAAGAAAATCAAGTTTTAGGGACTGAAAAATCAGTCCCTAATCCGTCCCTAAACAGGTTTAGGGACAGATTAGGGACGACCAGCGGTAGTACCCAATCGCGCGAGTCCAAATGCTATCCGTCCCCAATCCGTTCCTAATTAGGGACAGAAATTTCAGTCCCCAATGAGGGACGGAAAAAGTAGTCCCCAAACAGTCCCTGGATTGGGGACGGGTTGTTTTCAGTCTCTAAAATTTAGAGACGGACCACTGAATCTGTCTCCAAATTTGGAGACGGCAGTCGCCCGTCTCCAAATTTGGAGACGGCAGTATTTGCCGTCCCTAATTTTTTTTAAAAAATAAAAAAAATAAAATTTTAAAAATTGTATTTTTCGAGGTAGTAGGAGACTCTATTTGAAGTTCCTTAGAAGCCTTGTTGAAGGAATAATTCCCAGGTCCATTTAAGAGTGCTTTGCCCCTATCCAAGGATCTTGTGCCTCCATCAAATGATTTTGATGTGCCTTTAGCATTCTTCCCTCAGATGATCTCCTCGCACCACTGCTTGAAGTTCCTATCAATGTGTCATCAAGCACTTTTATCCGCAGCTGAAACTTTTCCTGGGAATTTTTGGAGAACAAAGTTTAATTTTGGTTCAGTGAATGAGAACTAACCGAGAGATCAGATGATTAAAGCATAAGAACATTACTTTTAGTTGCATTTCAGATTTAGCAGCTCGCTCTACTATGGAAAGCTTATCACGGCGTTGTTGCATTTCTCCCTGCAAGAAAAGAATAGAGAATTCGAGCGTGAAGAGGAAGAATGGATTCGGGCGAGAATTTATAATAATTTGGGGACGGGGGATAAAATCCGTCTCTAATTGGAGACGGGTGGATAAATTTCGTTTCCAATTGCAGACGGTGGGATAACATCCGTCTCCAATTGGAGACGGGTGGATAAAATCCGTCTCCAATTGGAGACGGCTGAACCCCGTCTCCAATTGGCACACGAATTAGAAACGGATTAGGGACTAAGAGATTAATTTTCCGAAAAATCGTCCCGAAACCGTTCCTAAAACGGTTTTTGAAGTCCTAAATTTAGGGATGGTCCCAAACCTGTCTCCAAATTTGAAGACGGATGACCTGCCCGTCTCTATATTTGGAGACGGATGACCTGCCCGTCTCCAAATTTGGAGACGGATGACCTGCCGTCTCTAATTTAGGGATGACTTACTATTCCGTCCCTAATTGGTCCGTATTAGGGACGGATTAGACACGACTCTTCTGTATCCAAATTTGGGGACGAATTAGGGACGGATTTCATTTTTCGTCCCTAATCCGTGTATAATTCGTTCCTAAATTTAGGGACGGAAATGTCGGTCCCCAAATTCCGTCCCTAATCTTGAATTTTCTAGTAGTGGCATTTCAACGGAAGACTCCGTTGGAAAAATGGTAACGGACGCCCGTTGAAAATATTTGTAACGGATGACCCTTGCAAATTTGCAACGGAGGACCGTTGGAAACGGGCAACGGGGGTCCGTTACAACTTTCAACGGAAGTCCTTTGCCATTCACACGGGGAAAATGAGCGGGAATTTAGCCTTCCAACGGTTATCCGTTGCTATTTACGGGGACAAAATGAGCGGAAATTTAGATTTCTAACGGGCATTCATTGCAAAATGGTGGGAAAGAGCAACGGACATCCATTGCAAAGTGGCGGGAAAGGGCAAGGACGTCCGTTAACATTTGACGGGAAAATCGAGTCCAACGGATGCCCGTTAGATTTTCCAACGGGCATCCGTTGGAATGCTTGAAAAAAATAAAATAAATAAAATTTTTAAAAATTAAAAATATTTTTAAAAATAAAAAAATTTTAATTAAAATATTAAATTGTTAACAAACAACTAAAACTAAAACTACGTTAATCTACCCTATTACATTTCGTTTAAATCGGCGGAGTCGATATCGTCTCCGTGATCGCCATCACCTCGAGATGGCGTTGCATCTAAATCGGGACCCAGTTCTGGCTGCAACGTTGATCCCCTTCCTTGCCCCATCAACTTGATGACACTCTCCAAGTGCTGAACTTTGGCTTCGAGCTCCTGGATACGCCATTGTTGCGAAAAACTCTCTTGCACTACAGGAGGTATCGTCATGGCGTCCTCGACGATATCCTTTTGAAGCGCCCCGAGACTGTATAGACGTCCCTTATACGCTCTCACCGACTACAAGAAAAACAAAAATAACATTAGATTTTCATAAATTATTTTATCAATAATCGAGAAATAAAATAATAAACTTTTACCTCTAAATAAATTTTGTCCTTTTGTGAAGGACTGACTTCGTTGGGGCTTGAACCGCAAGTTTGAGATTTTTGTGTGATCTTCTCAGTCACAGCTCTCACGGTTCGCTCCGCTCGAGGATCGACGAGTTCGGGTTCGTCGGCCTCTTCCCCAACAATTGGCTTCTTCTTGGCATGAGTTTCTAATACCAGCTCAAGAAGAGTCGATTCTCTTCCTATCTGTTGCATCTATAATATAAAATAAAAATTGTTAGATAAATATTTAAATAAACAAAAAATTTAAATAAAGAAAATTTTACCAATTCTTTTCTTCGTTTCAGGAAGGATTTTGATCCCGAACTATGGCGATGCGGACCATCTCCGGGAACCTTCTAACCGTAGCGACATTTTTTGGCCTTCTCGCTCTTGGCCTTGAAATCTGTGGACTCCCAATGCTGAATCATTTTGCTGAAGACCGCTTCTGTTGCCCATCTCAGTTTGCTATTGCTGGCGTAGTAGTTGCGTTTCGCACCGTTCATCATTAGGCGCATCCGAACCTGCATGTCGAACTTGCAACGGATGACCGTTGAAGAAGGTTCACGTGAATTAATTTCAACCGGCGGCCTCGAAATTAACAATTTCAACGGGCATCCGTTGTAAATTGTAACGGTCATCTGTTGCCAATTCCAACGGATGCCCGTTGAAATCTTATCCAACCGATTAATGTCTAAGGTATGTGCTTACAAATTCGTTATTTTTTTCATATTACAATAGTTAGATCTTATGAATTACGATTTCATAATTATAAATCATTTAATTTCGATGTCTAATAGTGAACAAAAACCGAAATAAGCATCTTTAAATCTATTATCGAACCAAAAATACCCCTTTTAAACTGAATCACCGTCTGGATTCCTTTTTCCGGTTCTGGCGGTGAAACAATTTCAGAAAGGTGTTTTAGGTTCGACATTAGACATTTAGATATTTATTATTGATGATTTGAGGTAACTAGGTTTACATTCGGCATCTTTACGTCTATTATCGAACTAAAAGACCCCCCTCTTAAACTGAATCATCGTCTGGATTCCTTTTCCCGGTTCCGGTGATGAAACAGCTTCAGAAGGGGGTTTTAGGTTCGACATTAGACATTAAGATATTTGAGGTAACTCTAGTTTTACAATCGGCATCTTTATATCTATTATCGAATCCAAAACAACCTTTATGAACTATAACACCATCGGGAATCCTTTTCCAGATCCCGACGGTGAAACAGTTCATAACAGTTATTTGGATTCAACAATAGATATTAAAATGGTTGTAATTGATGATTTGGGGTAACCCTAGGTTCCGATATAAATAGAAAATATTCCAACGGACATCCGTTGAAAATAGCAACGGATGCCCGTTGCTCCTGCGCGGTAATTTAGTTCGATAGTTGAACCACGAAATTCACAATATCAATGGACATCCGTTGCTATTTCTAACGGGCATCCGTTAGACGGTGCAACGGACGCCCGTTGGAATCCTTTTCCCCGGTTTCTAACGGACCTTCCAACGGACAAGGCTAACGGAAATAATTCGTTACACTCCGTTAAAAATCGCGATGGATTTCAACCGATATTGCAACGGATAATATCCGTTACAATTCCGTTGGAATTTGTAACGGATTGCAACGGACTATTGTCCGTTGAAAATTTCACCAAATCCGTTAAAATCCGTTGGTAAGTGTTTCCAACGGATGGATCCGTTGCCCCGTCCGTTGGAAACTGCGAGTTTTTTTGTAGTGTCAATCCAATATTCCATTGTATTGGCTCATGATCATTCATTGTTGCACTCAATCGAATATGAATCGAAAATTATAATAAAAGAGAGAGTATCGTTTTGGCTCACCACAACATTATTCTTTTATATATATAATTTTTTAAACCCGTAAAACGTTTTACAATGACTTTTTTCTTAGAAAATTTTATCAACTCTCTACGCGAGCTATCATGTAACAAAATCAAATTTCTTTTTTTTTTCCTGAAACAGTATCGTCCTTCACATGCTTTGAGCTTATTTAAAAAATAAAAAATAAAAATTATCGGTTTTGAAAGGGATAACTTCAAAAATACCTTTGAAATACAATTAGGCTTCAATATTACCTTTTCCTAAAAAAATTAACTTCAAAAATACTCTTATAATATTGATATTTCCAAATTGCCCAATGTGATCCAATACGACCAAAACGACCCAGTGCGACCTAAATGACCCGTAAGACCCATGAGACCCTTGAAATCATTCGAAAATTTCTTGAAAATCGCTCGAAATTGCTGAAAACCGCTCAAAAATTGCTGGAAATCGTTTGAAAAATGGCTAGAAATCGTTTGAAAAATGGCTAGAAATCGTTGAAAATTACTCAAAGTCGCTCTCAACTTCGAAATCGTCTCTCGCTCTTTCCTCTCAATTTTGAAATAGGTTTCATTTCGCTAACAAAAATTTCTGACGTATGTGTTTTCACTAACAAAATATAATTATATATACTTTTTTTAGTTTTTTTTCATGAGATTTACGAAGATATGCGTGAAGTCTTGAAACGATATACTTGATATCCTCTCTTTTGAAAGGTATGGGTGTAAACGGTACGACATCCTAGAGATATTTTGTAGTATGCCGTTGCCAATTATGTCTGTTTGCATTTCGAAATAGATATCAATGTCCATTGAGCCTTTGTTTTATGTTCACATCGTCCACAAATTTAATATTTAAATTTTTAGATAAAATTATGTAATAAAACCAAATTAAGTACCAAATAAAATCAAATCGAAATATCATAATTTAGAATGGTTTCTTTTAAGTTTGTTTGATATACAGTTCTAGATTTCTTTTAAAACTAATAAATATAAATGTTTAAATTAAAATAAAATGATAAGGACATGTTATTAAATGTGATTGATTCTCCTTTAGACAAATATTGAGGAATTGAGGTATAAAGCCCATAAAATTTGTAAGAGTATCAAATTAATCTCTAGGACCAAAAAATAGAAAAAATTCATGCTACGGTTTAGGCAATAAATATTTTTTTTGCTCTTTTTTTCGTACACGTCTTTTATATGGCATTTTTAGTTTGATTCGTTCAATTCTCGTAACTTCTAATTTCCAATGAATATAATATTTTAGTGTAAAGAATTTAAATACAAAAATTCAACAAAAATGGTGCTAATATAGCAGTAAAATAACCCAACACGACGATCTGTTGTGAGATGAAATTAGTTTTCATTTTATCTTTAGTTAATGAAATTTATATTTTTTTTAAATATCCACATATCTAATTATATAATAATTATTGGATGTGGACTTTTGCATGAGATGATAAATACCCTAAAAGTGAAAAGCTAAGTGTTCACCATCTTATGAAAACATAAAATAAGTCGTAAGAAGTAATCTCTTGTCTCTCCCTCCTATATATAATATAAGACCAAAACATAACAACTCCAATTTTGATATCCAAACAAAAAGGTTTTTTTTTTATATAAAGCAAATGAAAGGTCGAGTTTATGTAATGATATTTTTCTTCTGGGCTCTCTTCACCATTATCTCGCCCATGCTTATTGCTTGGTCGGAGTATCTCAAATACCCCTCACAATCTCACGGTAATATTACTTCACACACATGAAGAACGTTTTGCTAATGGTTTGAAACTATGATATGATGATTGTGTTATACATTGACATGCCAAATATGTCATAGAGAGAAACAATATGATCATATGGACGATTCTGTATTATTTTCTTCTTTTTCGCAAACCCTTGGTTCATATAAGGATCTGATTATCAAGGAAAATAGAATATACGAGAATATTTATATTATACATTCCTTATATTATTAGAGTTAGTTATATTTGTGATGTATATATATTATACCTTAATACCAGTGTTGTAAAAGTCGTTAGTTGCTAGTCTGGTGGTCTTTCAGCGTCTAGTGATTAGTCGAATTAGTCGGCGGCTAGACGTTTTTTTAATATATCATTTTTTATAATTATAAAACATATTAAAAATTAACATAAATAAAAAAAATATTATATATAAAATATAAAGTCATATAAATTCATTAATTATATCATAAACATAACCAAACATTAGTAAAGATATAAATATCTAATATCAGGAGTATATTAGAGAAATTTATATGTCGATACTAAAATGATTTTACCTCTAAATCATTGAGCTAGGACTTTGCGATATTGTTAAGATAAACGAACAAAAAAAATGGTTTATTTTTTGGTTTAAGTTTTGTTTTTTTTTTTAAAGTAAAACGACCAAAACGACGTCGTTTTGATTATTTTTTAAAATATAGCAAAAACGATGCCGTTTTGAGAGGGATCAAAATGACACTGTTTTGGTCTTTTAAAAAATCCGCCTAAAAGATTGATTTTCGCCTAATCGACCACCTAGACGCCGACTAGTCGCCGATTTTTTTGCGACCAACTAATAAAACCGATTTTCCATTAGACTGGACCGACTAATCGACCGCCTAAACCGACTTTTATAACACTGCTTAATACGGATAACAGTAGACTTTTTGTTGGGCATTTTTCAGGTGATAATGTTGAACCCCATCAAAGGCGAATGATGGGATATTACGTAGAGATGCATTCGAAACGAGAGGATATTCAGAAAGTGAAAGAGGAGGCACCCTTGTTAGCACCTAGACCTGAAGATAATTCGGTGTTGGATAAAAAAAATAAAACTTCATCGTCAATTTAGTTAAGGAATAAAAGAGCAAGTAGAATCGTATTACACTAATACATCACTTGATATGCTCGTATGCACTCATAGAGCATTTTATATGGTCCACATGACATTTGACATAGTAACTTTAATATTAAATAGGAGACTTTAACGATAAATTTTAATAAAATAAATAAAGGTCAAATACATTAATCAAAAGATATTCTTTTTTTAATATAGATTTCTCACATGATTCTATTAAAAAAAATATTCAATTTGGTGTGCAGTCCATGTCATTCTCAATTTGGTGTGTTCCACTACAAAAATACAATTTGCAAATGGAATTTCCGGACGATCGATACCATCCGAAAATTCTCAAACGGATTATGAAATGATAGAGGAATCCATTTGTAATATGTCTGCAAATTTACAAATGAAAAAATCATTTGGAATTCGTTTGTAATTACGGGTGAATTCAGAATGTGATGAAGACCCTTGTAGAATTGGGAACAAACTTTGGTTCCATCCACAAATTTCCAGATGGGAATGTTTGGACAGTCTAAGGTCTATCTGGAAATTTCTGGACGATCAGTTCGTCCGTCCGAAACTTTCCTGAAAATTGCAGATTTCTTTCAACCGATCGGAAATCGTTTGGAATTTAGAATGGTTACCGAATGGCTCGTCGGAAAATACTGATTTTAGCCCCTAATCCATATTTAATTGGTTCGAAAATTATTTCTATAAATTTCTCACTCCTACATTCGTTTCTCACACAAAATTATAAAACATTTTATTCCATATTATCTTTTGTTTCCTATTACAATGCATCATCGACAAGATCGAATATTTTCGTTTATAGATAATGGATGTATAAAAGAATTGATAAAAAAAACTCTAGGTGTATTGAAGGAGTTTATGGAAGACGTTACACAATTTATGACAATGGCGAGAAATCAATAAGTTTACAAAAAAACCAGTAGTTTGGTTTCTCTTAAGTCAAATGCAAAATGGAAAATTTGTTAAAGAGAAGAATCGTGTGGAATCATCTTTTTTATTAAGACATTTTACTCCAAATAACTCCATGTGGTTATCTCACGGAGAGAATTTTGCATCACAGTCTACTAATGTTGTGGAAGATTTTAGTAGGATATTGTACATCATGCGATGTTTGAGACACGCCAAGATGTAGAAATGAACCCTTATCTGGAAATGATGTAAAATATATTCGGTGAAAGAAACGAGAAAAATATTAAAGAAGATTCAAATGAAGATGCAAAAAGATATCTTTATATGTTAGAAAGTGCTAGACATCCGCTTTATGATCGGTGTAGAGCGGATGTAGAGCATTTGCTTTGTCTGGACGTTTGATGAATTTAAAGACATAAAATCTTCTTTCTGAGAGTTGCATGGATTCTATATTGCAATTAGTAAGAGATTATTTTCCTTAAGATACAATGCAAAAAATCAGATTATGAGATAAAGATGATGATGCGATCTTTTGGTTTATTGCTATATCAAAATATTAATGTTTGTCAAGACAATTGCATGATTTTTTTTTTTAAAAGAGATATCAGACTAACTAATTGTTGATTTTACGAAAAGACCAGTTTTCAAATAATGGAAAACGGTTCATATCTTCATATGGGGTATTTACTAATTACATAAAGAATCAAAAGATCGTATCAATCTTAGAATACCACAAGCGATATGAGGTGACATGATGAGTACTCAACAAGTGATGGAGAAATGTATCGTTTGGAATGTCTGAGAGAAATTATTTGTTATGGTCAGTCATTATGACTTCGTACAATTTACCACCAGACATGAGAATGAAAATGGAGTTTTTGTTCTTAACAATACTGATTCCTGAGCCTAATCATGCTAAACAAAGTTTGCATATATTTCTTTAACCATTGATTGAAGAGTTTAAAGAATTTTATATTATGAAGTGTTCTTATGTGGACAATAGGTGATTTTTCAGCTTATGGTATGTTATCTGGATGGACAACGCATGGCCGATTAGCTTGTCGAGCCAACGACATCTTAGATGCATCACAAACCAATGATGAGAAAATTATTAGCAATGGCTGAGGAAAGACGCAAGCTTCCGCGTTTAGACCCTTGTCGTGAAAGCGACACACACTAGTACGCATTAATAAAATTAAACTTAAAATTTTAATATATTAATTTAATTTAATTTTGATTTATAGGTTTGATTATGATCAAATTTCTCATCATATGACAAAAAAAATATAAAAAAACTGATTTTTATCATCCATGTTATAACTAGACGCATACCGATCCCCAAAATAAGGAACGTTGGTTGAAGGCTTTTGCGGTTTTAAGATTGATAGCAGATTTAATAAAATATTTTTTAAAAACTAGTTAGATTGAAATATCTCGTCAATGAAATCAAACATGATTGAGAGAAGAAGCGTAAATTCGTATGGACTCCAACGTGTGGGAAGAAATGAGTGCTTATTGGGATGATTCCATATTTAAACAAAGAAGCGAGAGAACAAGTCAATGTCGCCGTTCTCATAAGGAAGGTTATGAGATAAGCCCACATACAACATAATCCTGTTCGTTCACAGAAGTATACGAACAAATAGTAAAATTTTAGAATTTCAAAAAATTTGTAAAATTGGCATTTAAGTTATATATTTTTAAAAGGTATATGTTTATAATTTGTTTTAGGCAAAAGAGAAAGACATCAAACCATCATAAATTTAATTGCTTGAGCGTACGCATAAAAAATATGATGGTTCATAGGTCGATGCTAGTGCAAAACACGTCTATGGTGATGTTCAAAGTATGGTATCCGAACGATGTAACAAATTCCACCGAGAGATGATGAATTACAACTTTTTCTAAGTCAAGAAAAATATAATGAGTTGTATCTTGAATTAAATTCATAACTTTTTTAGATAATTTAAAAAAATAAAATTTAAATTGAAAATTTATTTTATATCAAATTACGGTTGTACAAAAATCGTAAAAAAATATTCTAGACGGATCAAAAGGCCGTCCAAAAATTTTCAGACAAAATGCGGTTGTCCGCAAAGATTGTCGATGGGTCGCCATTCGTATAGAAATATAGACGATCACGTGCACACTCTTTTTTCCTAAGTATAAACAAACTTTCATTAGTTTTTTTTTTCTATATTAAGCTCTATTTTGTTTAGATTTATTGTATTTATGAAATGATTTCTTATCATCTTTTTTTTTATTATTGAAGATTACGAAGATTGATCCTACTAACAAAAAGTTTATATAAAATTGTTTTCAAATTCAATTTTTAGTTGTTGTATGGTGAATTTTTTTAATTTATGAACTTTTTTAAAAATTTATCTAAAATATTAAGATGTCTTCCCAATGAGATAATCTAGAGAAGCTGCAAATTTTTATCTTCTAGAACAAATGTTTTATCACTTTCAAATATTAATTTTTAGAGTACTTTTTGAAATATTAATATTGTAACTATGGTAAATGTTATGATTTTTTATATGTCTTCAAATCTACAATTATATCATATATATTGTATATATTTATAGTATATTATAAATTTACTTAATTTACATGGTTTATAAATTATTATATAAAGTCATAGGTATATCTAGCTCATGTACGGTTATAAAAGAATATAACGATTTTGTTTTTATTCCTTTAATAATAATAACCAATCGATTGCATGGTTTTTGACACATAACGAAGGAATAATCATAAGTCTGCTTTTATATATTTTCAAGTGAGAACAATAATGATCTTTTTTTGGGTAATTACAATTCAGAGGAATTGGTCGCGCCTAACCTCTTTGTTCTTTATTTATATTCTATCTGTCCCTCGTCTTCTTGCGGTTATTATTGTCGTCCCTCGTCGCCGTTATCATTTTCCCTCATTTTTACCGGCGGCGAAGCGACTGACGGAGGCGGTGACGGAGACAGAAGCGGAAAGTCGCTGTCGTACGAAGACATTTGTCGTCGTCTGAAGCCGCACATTCGGTTTCTTGCGTATTCTCTCTCTATATTCCAAATTTCATCGGAACTGCGATTTCTCGTTTCCGATCCGCATTTCAATCGTTCTTTTCCCTGAGAATCTGCGCAATTTTCCATGGTGCTGTTGCATTAGATGGTACATGAATCTCTCTCTTTCTCTCGCTCTCGTTTCTCAATGTTTTGTTTTATCTTTCACGTTGGTCGCGATAAGGGAGGAGTAGCCGGATCCATGGTGTTTCCATGGTTGCTTTCTCCATTTTTTTCTCTTCCATCTGATTTTGTTTCAAATTTTTGAAATGTTACCTCAAGTTCATTTACATTTCTAGGATTTCTTTTTTTTTTTTGCTCTGTACTCTAGCGCAAATGAGTAGTCATTGTTGAGCTCATATTTCATTTCAGATTAAAATTCTCATCTCTGAGAAATTATCTAATCGTATAACATTTCGAAATTCCGAGTCATTCTTTGTTCATTTTTTTCTCTTTTCCTTGTTTAAGCAGATGATGGTAATGCATTTACGGTACCAGAGCCAAGGAAGTTCCCCAGATACCTCAAAGGTTCATTGTAAGATCTCTTCAAAGCCGAGACTTGAATAAGATATATAATTTGTTGATGGCTTTGATCATAGTTTTAGCTGAATGGAAATGTTTCTTAATTTGGAGATTCGATTTGATTGATTCATGGGTTTTGCTTGTTGGCTTGTAGAAGTACGTGGTAAAGCTTGTAATAAGAGCTCCTATAGAATCACTATGTCTTTCAAGAACATAGTTTGGGAGCTTAGGGGAATGAAGGACGGTATTGGTAGTGGCAAATTGAGGAGAGGGACTGAGATGAACAATGATCTTAGATGTAGTAATAAGACCTCACGTCGTAGAGGGCGATCACTCATTGCACCTGAGGGCTCCTCTGTGTCATCATATGAACCTGCAGATCAGAGCATTTGGGTGGATTTACCTCCAGAGTTGCTATTAGATATAATAGGACGCATTGAAGCCAGTCAGACCTCTTGGCCTGCAAGAAGAGACGTTGTTGTTTGTGCTTCGGTTTGTAGATCGTGGAGGGAGATTACCAAAGAAGTGGTCAAGACGCCAGAGTTGTGCAGATTGTTCACTTTTCCTGTTTCCTTAAAGCAGGTAAGTAATGTGGTCACTATGGTATTAATAGTTTCTGCAGCATATTTGTGACATAATTAGACTTAAGGGTAAATATTGACTCAGCCGGGACCTAGAGATGCTCCGATTCAATGCTTTATTAAAAGGGAAAGGTGGATCAAGCCCTGGTAAAAAAAAATATTCCTTCTTGTTACTTTTTATGACTCCAAATGGATTTAGTAACTTAAGTTTCATTTCTGAACTTGCTCGTCAAATATGGACTAGCGTCTAACTAATCCCAAAAGCTAGTTAAGAGTTCAGGATTGTCCAAAACTATATATAAGTCCAAAGTTCATATCCTATTAGATGTGGGACAACTTATCATAATACTCCCCCTCACGCTCAGGCTCGGTCTTGGAACGTGTACATCCCAATCAGGGGCCAACATCGGTATATTCAAATCGGAACGAAACAGAATCTGATACGCTATACCTCAAGAGTTTAGGATTGCCAGTACCATATATATGAATCCACAGTTCATGTCCTAGTCAAAATGGGACAACTTATCATAACACTCCCCTCACGCTCAAGCTCGGTTCTCGAACCAGGATCTGATACCATGTCAAATATAGACTAGGACTTAACTAATTCCAAAAGCTAATTTAGGATTTAGGATTGCCCAGTACCATATATATGAGTCCAAATTTCATATCCTACCCGATATGGTACAACTTATCATAACATTGAGTTTCTTGTTTTCTATAATTACAGCGTTTTCCGGTGTCACGAGTAAACTGTTATTAGCTGCAAAGAAAATGAGGAGGGCCACTAATGCAGAGTTTGTGATATCTTTGTCCGGAAGTGATTTCTCACGAACAAGCAATAATTTCGTTGGAAAACTGAAGTAAGTCATCGACGACACTTATGATTCTTATCATCATTTCTGGTATTACAATATACGAATTTATGTTTCTCTTGGACAGATCCAATTTCCTCAGAACCAAATTCACTGTCTACGACAGTAAGCCTCCACTGGAACCGACAAACCCAAAACTCAAATCAAGACAAGTCCCTCCGTGGCTCTCTGCTAGTAATAATTACAACATCGCGTCCATCTCGTACAAGCTAAACGTCCTTCGAACCAGAGGCCCAAGAAGAATGCAGTGCCTCATGCACAATATCCCACTATTGTCAGTTCAAGAAGGCAGTACGTCTCAACCATGTTTAGATTACAAAGAGAAGAAGAAATCAGTCATGGGATTATGCTCTGGCGACCTGAGAGAATCACTCTTGGAACATAACAATGGCCGTTCAAGAGAGCCATTAGTGTTGAAAAATAAAGTGCCCCGATGGCATGAGCAATTACAATGCTGGTGTCTCAATTTTAAAGGACGGGTCACAGTGGCTTCAGTGAAGAACTTTCAGTTGGTCGCGTCCGCTGAATCGGGACATGAACGAGTAATGTTGCAGTTCGGGAAGATCGGCAAAGACACATTTACGATGGATTACCGTTACCCTCTCTCGGCGTTCCAGGCTTTCGCCATCTGTCTAAGCAGCTTTGATACGAAACCAGCATGCGAATGAAACTCTTTGGAAATAGGATTTCTTGAATTGTTTAGTAATCTTTTGATCTCTTGCTTTAAGTAATTATTGCATTAAAAAATCTATTATTATAAGTATATTTATTAGACTAAAATATGCTCAAAGCAATTTAAGTTTTGTCTAACGCAAGGGATTTCTTAATCTGTCTCTTGAAGCAAACTTCAAAGCATCGCAAAAAACACGACATCCCTCGTTATTACATAACGCAATCTTTGTTTCCTTTGGACATCAATTCTTAATTTGCAAACTAAGTGAAGTTCACAGGTACACATCTTTCCTTTCTCTAATTTTTTTTTTCTTGTTTCTTTTTGACACAATAATAAATCATAACCGAGGCACTAGAGATGGTTTTAATCCAAGTTTGCTTCTTCTAAGGCTATACAAGTCGGTTCAGACGGGTCGTTTTAGATGTAGGTTGTATATGTTATGATAGGTTGTTCAATATCATATATAGGAGTCCAAAGTTTATGTCTTAATCGATAAGGAACAACTTATCATAACATTTCCTATGGACATAGCAATCGAGTATCCAACTTCAGTATATTCAAATTGGGATGAATAAGGTTCTGATACCATGTCAAATATAAATGAGCCTAACTAATAATCTCAAAATTAGCTCAAAAGTTTAGAATCGTTCTTTACCATATATATATATATATATATAAAAGTCCCAAAATTCATGTTCTAACCAATTTGGAACAACTTATCGTAACAGTATAGGGGATCAATCAATCTATTGCAGTAGTGGTCAATTGAAATTTCAATCGATATTCCTTTTCTTTTTTCATTTAGTATTTGAATTTTTCTTTTAGATCAGTTCAAACAATTATGGATAAAGATTTAATCCAGCAATAGGTTATTATCTTACTTTGATCAAGTTAAATAATATAATCAAATTAACTTTTTTTCTTTTTATTATAAATGCATTTTAGCTCTTATGATCTCCACGGTTATTGTTATACCAAGAAATTTAAATTCAGTGATTTTAATACATTATATTGTTATGATTTTGTATAAGGAGGACCAGCTTGGGATAATATATAAGAAAATGCAAGCATTTGTTCGAGGATTAAGGGCTTATTATGAGCCACAAATTCTGAGGAAACTTGGGATCCTATCGAAACGGCACCGTTTGGGCTGCGTCACTTCTTCTCCGCCCCAGCCGCCGGAGAAAGGGTTGGATAATCTAACGGTAGCTGACGTTCTCATGACAAAGGATACTGACGGAGGAGTTGACACATGTATTTCATGCCGTACAAACGATTCCGTTTTTGACGCCGTTAAGAATGTTCGTACCCTCTCCCCTCTCCATTGTCATAAATCAAATGTGAATCATTAGTTTTTGTTTGTTCGTATATAATAATCATTATTTCAGTAAACGTAAATTCATTAAATAATTAGAAAGAAATTTAAAACGAATTAGTTGGATGGCTTAACTCTTTTTCCACTAAAAAAATGAATTTAAATATCTATATTTTTTTAAATAAAGACTACTGATCACATATTTTTTTTACATATTTGATTATAAAATATTTAGAATTCCTCGTTAATTAAAAATAAAATCTCAGTCAAGTTTAATATTTATAGTTTACGCTTATAATTAATAATGTATTTGGTTTGATAAATTAACAGATGGCGAAGCATAACATTGGATCCTTGGTAGTGTTGAAACCTGACGATGAACAATACATCGCCGGAATTATGACAGAAAGAGGCATGTTTTTTTTCTATATAAAATAAACAAACAATTCCATTTTATAATGATAATCAAAATATATAAATCTCCATATAATTTCACATAGTTTGTATATGCTTTTAAGAATATTGTTTTAGTACAAAATTTTCTCAATTTTAGAGTTTGTACGATGAACATCTCGAAAATTAATTTAAAATTAATAAAAGAATCATAATTGAAATGATATTGCCCAAGGAAAAGATAACTGTCCTATACATCTAATCATCGGACTTAAATCAAATTATAAAAAAATTATAAATTTTATCAAGTATATATGAATATTGACATAGCAAACTTTTATGGATGTCAAAAACAGACTATATGAAGAAGATCATTGGAGCCGGTAGATCGTCTAAATTGACTAAAGTTGGAGAAATAATGACCGATGAGGTTAGATTAAATATATATATATATATAAATATATATTTGACAAAATAAAAGAACAAATCATAAATGTTTTTTTCTTTTCAATAATTAAAAATTTGAACGATTATTTTAATAATTATTTGCTGTATTATACTTTTTTTTTAATTTTGTTTAAACCGGCATTTTATCGACCAATTTAGTTATTTGAAGAATTAAATTTTCAAAATCTTAATCTAAAGATAATTAACTAAAAACTGAAATGTTTATATGATATGTTTTTTTAAATATTGTCTCCATATTTAAATTATATTAAACAAATAACCACTCCATTTGAACTAGATTAATTTAATATCTTTAGTTTTAACATGCTTCGAAATGATTTTGTTAGAGCCAACTAGTCACTATCTCATCCGGGACAAACATCTTGACAGCAATGCAGGTTATGTCAGGTAATTTTTAATTTAAAAACGAATTAATTTCATTTTTTTGATTTTTTAAAATAATTAAAAAAATCCAAATAATTTATAATATAATTTTTAAATGTTAAAATTATATATAAATTATTTTATTTTTATGTATTAATTTTTATTTTGTTTTGAAAATAATATATACTATAATAATTACATTTTAAGTATTATTTGAATATGTATATCATATATAAATCAACTAATTAATTAATTTGGAATGATTATCATAATGCATATATTATTCTGAAATAATATAATTATTGACATGTAAAGATAAAAAAATTATGTAATATTTTTTTTAAAAATAATTTTATATATTTTAAAGAATGTTTTTAAAAATAACATCAATTGATACATTGTTTTGAGATGTTGATGACGTGGACAGATAATCACATCAGGCATGTTCCAGTGATAGACGGGAAGATAGTAGGGATGATATCTTTTGTTGATGTTATGAAAGCCATCGTGGATCATCAAAATGGTGAGCTCAAGCGTTTGAATCAATTCATTAAAGGAGAATATTACTAAATCACCCAATTAATATAAAAGAATCTTATTTAATTTTTTATGTAAATGTCAAATTGTGGAATTTGTAATCTTTTAGTCGAATATCGCGTTTAAGTCTAACATTTTCTCGTATTTCAAAATTATTAAAACATTTGATCAAATTTTATTGCTTTGGGATCTAGCTTTTTCTTGTAATTTTAAATTATCATAATACTCGATCGATTGAAACATTATGATTCATAAAATGTTTGGAACAACTTGTAACAAAACACTCGACCAAATTTTTTTAGGGTTCAATGACTTTTCAAAAATATAATAATATTGTAACCTTAATCTAATATATTTGGGTAATTGAATAAATAAATAAAATTCTTTATAGAAAAATTAACATTTTGAATCACATATGTCAAATCATAAAACTAATCTCATCGTTCATATTGAATATATTTGTATGTCCGATACATAATAGCCATTAAGAGACACACTTGATAGAATAAATGTAGTATTTTTATAGCATTAAATTTTAGAAAACGAAGATCTAGTAATTGCGAATTATTATAACGAAGAACAAATTATGAAACATGTACGAAGTTATGTTAGATACTTTCAGGCTTTTAGAGATTTAACTTTTTATGAAAAACCTAAATACAATAGAATCTGGCTTTGTATAATTCATACAATATTCACTATAATAACATAGATCAGAAAGTTACCTGGATCCATGTTGTGCAGCGGAAAAAAAAACTTTGAAGAAACTCTGAAATTAGGGTTTGTTCTCTCTCCTTTTACCCTTTATGTGATTTGCCTTTTGATGGATAAAAACGTAGACGGTAAGGTCTCTTTTTTATAGGTTTAGGAAACCCTAAACCCTAATACTATATGGGTAAGGAGAGATGAGCCTTAATTAGATAATTGTCCACGGGCTTTAATTTTTTAATAGATACCTAACCATCAAAGTGATCTATTTTAATATTAAAGCCCAAAAGCCCAAGTTACATGGGCCATAATATTTAATTAATTCTAACATTCTCCCACTTGGCCCATGTGACGACTTGATGATCTAATAAACTTTAAGTGCGCAACTTTACATTAGATTCATCTTTCGTCAATAACCTTTACTTGAACAACAACCGATTGAATCATGGCGGTTTCACGTCATCATGCAACATGATCCCTTCCAAGTATTACAACCGATCATCATCCAACATTCTTAATGGCCAGGAGAAAACTATAAGTATCAATCATGCATGTTATCTCACTTAACATCATGTGTACACAAAATAATATAATGATAACATGACTAGTAATCGCAGAAACATAACTGTTATTGAATTAAAAAAAAAATGTCATAAACATCCTGAGCAAAAACATTCACTGAACATGTCATTACAACAAGAACTTACCTGTCATGCCCATCCTTGCGACATGGCCTCTAAATGCCTTGGGCGATAATCCCTTAGTCAACGGATCCGCTACCATAAGATCAGTACCAATATGCTCAATAGACACTCTATGTTTCCGCACTTCTTCTTGAACAACCAAGTACTTAATCTCCATGTGCTTAGCACTCTTAGAGTACTTGTCATTCTTAGAGAAGAAGATAGCTGCAGAATTATCACAATAAAGTCTCGGCGGTCTAGCTATAGAGTCGACAATTCCAAACCTTGAGACAAAGTTCCGCATCCACAATCCATGAATAGTAGCCTCAAAACATGCTACAAATTCAGCTTCCATAGTAGAAGCAGCGATGACAGACTGCTTTCCACTCCTCCATGACACTGCTCCTCCAGCTAACAGGAACATATATCCGAAAGTCCACTTTAAGGTATCAACACATCCAGCAAAATCTGAATCTGAATACCCAATGACCTCCATATTGTCAGATCTCTTATACACAAGCATGTGCTCCTTGGTGCCTTGCAAGTACCTTAGAACTTTCTTCGCAGCTCTCTAGTGGTCCATTCCAGATTATTCTGATACCGGCCTAACATTCCAGCAGCAAAGCTGATATCTGGCCGCGTACATGTTTGAGCGTACATCAAACTCCCGACCATTGATGCATAGGGAATCCTTTCCATTTCCTTTCGTTCCAACTCGTTTCTTGGACTTTGTTCATTACTGAACTTATCCCCTTTCTGAATTGGAACTATCCCTGCGGAGCATTTATCCATTCTGAATCTCTCTAAAATCTTATTGATATAACTTTTCTGAGACAATCCCAACAGTCCTTGTGATCTATTCCGGAATATTTCTATTCCTATCACATAAGATGCCTCACCCATATCTTTCATCTCAAAGTTCTTAGAGAGAAACTTCTTTACATCATGTAACATTCCTATGTCATTTGCAGCAAGCAAAATATCATCAACATACAAGACCAATATCACGTACTTGCTCCCACTAACTTTCATGTAGATGCACCGATCAAAGATGTTCTCTACAAAGCCGTAAGATGTAATGATATCATTAGACTTAAGATACCATTGTCGGGAAGCTTGCTTTAGTCCGTATATTGACTTTTTCAGCTTACACACCAAATTTTCTTTTCCTGCGGTTATAAAACCTTCAGGTCAGGTTGGTCCATATACACTTCCTCCTCTAGATCACCATTTAAAAAAG